>JAKMXF010000332.1:985079-1283896 GCA_024704765.1 Oopsacas minuta | reverse complement strand
GACTATAAAATATTGAAGGGATGTGCTGAATTATTATGCCCAGAAATTGCTCAGATTGATGACTTGTTTGAGGAAGTATGCTGTCTTCAACGAAACTTTCCAAGTTTGTCAATGACCTCGGATTTAAGCCTGGACCAGCGTTGGGGTATCATTACACAAGAAAATTTTCCCTGCATAAGAAAATTAGTATCTTCTATTTTTGCTATCCCTGCATCTAACGCGGTGTGTGAAAGAGTGTTCAGTTTATCAAAGGTACAATGGAGCGACAACAGAAACAAACTAGACATTTCCACTGTTGGTGCACTACTTAAAGTAATAGTGAATTTTGAAATGAGTTGCAGGGAAATGCATCAAAAATTAACCAATAACGAAGTTGCATTGAAGAAAATCTGTTCCAATGCCAAATACACAAACTAAATTTATTTTTTAGTATCACAAACATGTATCACGAAATTTGGATTATATTACCTTAATTATGTATTTCAGTGTTAGTTAATTTGTATCTCTTGATAAACATACAATAAAATAATCGAACACAAATGGTTTGACATTGAAAAATGTCCTTCTTTTTGGCATGGGAGATCTGGTCACCCTGCATTCCTTATACCTGCCAAATTTCACGTTTTTAGCTCTTACCAATTCCTCAATCTAGTGTCAATATTTCCCAATACATTTATCATGGATAGAACATTTAGTCACTTTTCTCAGAGATGAGTGAAGATTTCGCTTAGAAATTTAAATTAACTGGTGAATTATTCGAGCACTTCTGTATAACTGAGTCTTTTTGTTTGTAGATCAGCATGTTTACCCCAAGATTTATGCTAAAGTTTCTAGTTATACTAAGTATTGTCTCGTACTGCTACTCAGCTCCAATGCGGGGAGAAACAGGCAATACATCCGTTGTTGATAAGAATATAGATGAATTGAAGTTAGAACCCGATACAGTTCCGATTCAGAAACTAGTTCCAGCAATAGAGCATCTTCCTGGTATTAACAAACTCAATCTAGCTAGCGAGTACAACAGATACGTAAAAGAGCTCAAGCCCTTCTCTGAATTGAACTTAAAGGATAGGGAAGATTTGGCTAAAAATGATCAGAAGACCAACGGTCTGAGAAGCAAACTGGATGAAGTAAAGAGACAATTGATAGAATCTCAGAGAGTTGACCGAAGGCTCGTTATGTTAGAGCAGATGCAAAATGAGAAAGACTTCAGATTGGATGGATTGGAACATTTTGGTGAAGCTGTGCAAAAGCTTGAGAAGAAGAAGAAGAAGGAAGATGAGTTAAAAGATCAGCTGAAAGACTTCGATGCTGAGAGACGTAGAAAATACTTTCGCGTTGAAAAGCAACAAAAATTAAGCCAGAAAGATAAATTGCGATTGTTGGCGGAAACAGAACGTTTGAAGGAAGAAAACAAATTGTTAGAGGAAAATGAGAAGAAAGAAATCGCTAAGCTGAACCATCCGGGTAGTAGAGAGCATCTGGAATCAGTTTGGACAGAGAGCGATGGATTTGACAAAGGTACATTCACTCCCATTGCATTTTTCCGGCTACACGACAAGAATAGCGATAATTATTTGGATATTCTTGAGATAGAAGCTTTCTTCATCCCAGAGGTCAGGAAAATTTATGGCTCACATGAGTTAAATTATGAAGCGAGGGAAGAGTTGGCATTAATGCGTGAACATCTTATGCCTGAGATTGATTTGAATCATGATGAGCTAGTATCGCTTGATGAATTTTTAAGCTATACCTCTTCTAATGAGAGGTTTAATAGTAATGAGGGTTGGCAAACATTGGACCAATTTGATCATTATTCTCAGGAAGATCTGAAAATATTCGAGGAACAAAGGCTTAAAAATGAAGATTCATATGACTATTATGATTATCTTGAACCTCTTGAAAATCCTGACTATGAAGATTACTCTGATGAGTAACTACAATTGCCAATGAATTTACTATCCTTTAAGTGTAAGCTTGTAACGTTAGTCTATACTTAGCCTATGGCCTTCTGTATATTCGATCTTATCTTGTGGATTCGATCAATACCTTGAATGATGAATCTTGAAATTAGTAATTTTACTATCCAGTGGCCGACCATTTTGAATCAGGTTCTCCCTAGGATTTTTTAAGCCGCATTGATGTATCCCTTTATATACAGTAATGTGTGTTTGTGTGTCCTCACACCTCAGAGATTTCTCAACGGATCTGAGCCTAATTTGCATGTCACCTAGGAGTTACCCCGGTACTATCAGTGAGGAATTTGAGAGATATTTATATTTCTCGCTAAGTTAAATATATGAATTTTCGCACTTTCCCATACATTTCAATGGAATTATTTAAAGTTCATAATTCTGTTGGAGAATCGGAGACGCGGAATTTGGCCATAACTTGAAAAGGAATTGACCCAAAATGGGATTTCGGATTTGTCACAAAACATTCACGCGATATTGTGAGAAGTGAAGGAATTTTTATCGAGTTAGTTACTAGCATGGCGTACCAAGATATTTGTGCATTTTTAATACACTTTTGTAATAGAGAGAGGAATTTTACCTTCGAAATAGTGTCTATCTTGACCTGCCCTTTTGAAGGGAGCTTTCTGCTACCCCAGGTTGTTGGATGGCGTATTTGAAGCGCTATTCTGGCAAGGGAAAAAATGCAATTTTAGCTTTATTCACAAGGGTTTTATTCGTATCAACATATGCTGCTATATATTCACTATTAACAACATACGGATATATGATAATTTTACTGTGCCGACTATATAGTATAGTGGCTCAGCACTTAAATGGTTGACTTAGTATATGTGTTCGCTCGCCTGTTCACAGATTAAGACACCGAATTTGGCATACCGTATTCCTTCGAAAAGTAGCCGGGGCGATTATTAATTTCAGGCCTCCTTGAGTTTCGATTTTTGTGACGTGATAATTTCGATTTGATCATACCTATGTGCTTGCATTATGTGTATTTATTACAAACAATAGATTGATCAAAATACAGAGGGAAATAACGGTTCACTTTAAGCAGTTATTATTTTAGGATCCCCGGGGGGGACGATAATTCGAGGGGGAGCTATTATTCGAGGCAATACGATTTATACTTGTAGTAGATTTTCACACCCTTTCTTTTTATCCCAATCAGATTGTAGGGTTTTTGCAATTAGGCATAAATTCATAAAATTGGTTCGCTGGAGTGTTTGTAATTATTTTCACTGTTATGTATTTATATTGAATGTAGACTGTAATTCTATTGGTTATTAAATTCTTTTAGTGTATATGCACTTAATTATCTTCTGATTAATCATATTTTCATACCTTTTTATCAATCTTTTAAAATTGTTCTATTAGAATTCGATTCTGACACTTTCAAATACCTAACACGATTATTTACATACAATATTCGAATGTTTTTGCTAATTAAATATTTAGCGTAATATTATAGACTCGAAATTTACTATAATTAATTCAGATTCCTTATATATAGCTCAACTATAGTATAGTACAGTTTTTTGTAGTACAAAATCCCATACCCTCTATCCAAAAAGGTGACTTTCATTAGGCCTAACAAATGACCTTTCCTCGAACATAGAAAAGCTAATACACAAAAACTGTACTATAGTATAGTTGAGCTATCTATAAGTTATTTGTAATTAATTTATTGAAATTACGTCGGCACAGAAACGTATCCAGGATGGTGCGCACCATCTGAACTTAGATTAATGTAGTTATTTTGATCTCTGAATGATTTCCGACAGTACTGTTTAGATTTGAGACAATATTTGGTATAATTAATCACCTTCTAGAGTTCCCTGACCATTAATGACTTAATTACTTAATTACTTACTAATTAATAGCGCAATACAATTCACCACTACTCGCACCACGTGCACACCACCGTAAACAAAGACCTGCCTACTCCACTGGACGGCATAGCCTGTGATTTGAGATTTTGTATTATGGCGGAGCTGAATCAGGGTGGGCACACCCAAAATGACCACTTGCGACTATGATGAACACAATTTAGGTCCCATGAATGATTCTGATTGTATTTGTTTTGAAGAAATTATGCAAAACAACAAATCGATCGAACATTTTTCTAAAACTAATTCCAAATTATTTAAGAAATTCTATAAGTTTGGGTACATTCCAGTTGAGCTATCTGGCATCCTAGCATCGCTATCTCTTTAAGAACCAGGAGAAGGGTTGGTTGGGCATTATTAGGAACTTTCGATCATAGTTCGTACGAGCCAGATCTAGATCCATTTTGAAGATCGGAAGAGGATCGTCGATCCATTTGAAAAAGTAGGATCGTGATCGTGATCGTGATCGGATCGATAATATTCTGAAAAGATCCCGATCCTTCCAAATATCTAGATACAAGTAATAGTGTGCTATATTCTTAATTAAGACTGACTAACGAGCACAAGTTGTTACTAATTCGAGACTCTCAATTCAATCCATACTTCTATTAAAATTGCTCAATGATCCACCTTCCCAAAGGAAGGTGAGAATAGTAACGCACAGTCGAACCCTTTTTAGTACTTTTAAGTTGATTTAACTAATATGTATTTCTCAGATTGTAAATAATGTGGGCCCTACATATATTCCTATCGTTTTTCTTGCTACATCTGCCTGCAAATACCTGTTAGGAATACCGGGTTCGGCTTATTTAGAATCAAAGTTGTTACCATATATTAACAATATTTACGTATAGAAGAGTGCTCAAACACCTGGATAGGATGGCTTAATTATACATGGTAAAACCATCTGAAATTTTCTACCGCCATTGTATGTATGAATAAATAGATAATCATATCATAACTTAGAGTAGTCGAAATGTCCAATAGAATTCACTGTATTTCGAAAAAAGGATTGTAAATTGGATCGTGATCGGATCGTATATCCTTTTAGAATTTAGGATCGGAACCGGGCACGCGGATCATAATTTCAGCCAGGATCAGGATCAGGATCTAGATCCTATAATTGAGGATCATCTAATGCCCTAAGTGTTGGATTACTTACAAATGAAAGTATTTCCTTTCCTAACATTCTTGACTGGGCGATGCAACCATGTGCATCAGAAGAAGCGGCACACAAACAGACGTCACCACCTAACTCTGCCATAAGTTACGATGCCTATTCTCTCTGGAAGATTCCATTTAAGGAAGTAATTGCAGTTTAGTTTCATTACACAATAATTAGATTAATATTTGTGACATTATAATGGCACAGTTTAGTTAGGACAGCTCTGCTAGTATAAGACACTTTTTTCAGGGCTGTCGAGAGCGCGAGCGGGCCCCGGGTCCTAATTTAGGGTGCGAGCCCCCTTGATATTTTGTTCCGTTATCGTGAAGTGAATAAACTAAACGCAAACTATCGCATTCGTATTATATATATATTAATAAATGTAAATCAATATAATCCTATTTACTCTTATATTTTATGAATTTTCAAATAGCTATAGAGTTTATGATGTTAAGTAGTATAAATGAAAAACTAATACTACAAAGCTAATACTTCAAGAGTTATTGTAGTTAAGAACAGAAAAATACAAAAATTTACGGTCAGTGTAATTAACAGAAAGCTTTGCGTGCCTTCTTCATAGCAAAATCATTGATTTTGTCTTGAAAGTCAATACGCTTTGCAAGTTCAGCCTCGATGCTCAACATTGCGAGATCGTTCAGTCTTCCCTGACTCATAGTGCTTCTCAGAAAGTTCTTGATGAGTTTCAACTTACTAAACGAACGTTCGGCGGAAGCAACGGTAACAGGCAATGTACAGAACATCCTCAATGCAGCACATACATTGCAAAATATTTCATATAACTTAAATTATCTTATAGTGATCAAAAGATTTAGAGGACCCAAAGATTCATTTCCGAAATTAGCAATATGGATGGCTTTAAGATGAATCACCTCTTCTCCCAAATCGTTTTGGGAAATATCATCAGGATACTCCTTTCCAAAGACCGGGTTTCTAGGAAGGGTTAAATAACAAAGGTATTACTCTGCCCAGTGATGTCTTTACTTTCCCCTTTACTTGTCTACTTAATGCAGCCAATAAAGCCCATGCATACTTTCACAGACAGAATTTCTCGGGCCCCGGGATAATTACCCCGCCTACCCCCCCTCTCTCGACGGCCCTGCTTTTGTTCATTATTTAAAAACAAATAACAATAAAATGGCACATTATTTGCCCCAGTAATAACCACCATAGACCCTGTCGAGTCATAGATACACGAACTATTCGACCGTATGACTGTTCGCCTCAATCAGACGAGTGGAGCTCTTGGGATCTTACCGCTACACAAGTGACGAAATTGCAAGGTAGGGAGGCCATTCGCACGCACCTGGAAGGAGAAAGAATTATTCGGACTTAAAGCCGGTATGGAGCGCCTTATCCAGATGAATTAACTTCGTGAACTGCAGGAGAAAATCCTAGCTGATCTCGGACTAACCCTTGAAGAAGTTAGGTCACCTCAGCCTGATACTCGAGCGGTTGTTCGTTACGATTCTGCACTCTTGGGGCCAGTGATCTCAGGTCTCAATCTTCTCAGAGGCAGGTGACTTCCTAATTACCTTCACACATCAAGACAGGAGATGGTCATACGGTATTGCTATACACAGTGACAATGTATACGTAACGGACACAGGTGTATACGGATTGTTACGTTTGAGTCCTTCTAGTCGCTACGTTTAGGGGTGCTAAGGGATCTGCTGATAAATTGGCCTCATGGTCTCACTGTCTGCAACAAAGGAGATTTGTATATTGCAAGTCTTAACAACCACAGAATCAAAATCCTCATCCTTACACTCAAAACTCACAGAACACATCAAACAATGAGATGCTTGTTACCTTAAGCTGACACAACATGAAGTGTTATGTGCTCAATCTCCTGTATACACTTGTTCGCTCACGCGGGAGAGAGACGCTCCCTAGTTACTCAACGCTAACCAGAATTTGCTTATCAGTGATCACGGAGATCATAATGTGAATATATTCTCTAAAGATGGAACTTGGAACACTCCTCCACGCCATAGGACAACAAAGCAATTAAGCAGGAATGTTTTAGAACCCTAATGGAATAGTTCTAGCTAAAAATCTAAATTTATTTTATCATTCAATTAATATAAGCGCGCTTCGCTTGCGAACACTCAGTATAATCGAGATTTCAACTATTTGTTTACTCTACTATGTTCATAAAACAACAATAAATTTACATATGAGAATTTTGAAAATGCGAAAACGGATTCAATGGACTTAGTTACCCCTGGGTAGTCGTTTAGAGCAAGCCTGTACTTATATTTTGAGATTTGGATAATTTGTTTACTTTATATTCATAAAACTACAATATATTTACATATGATTAATCCAAAAGTGTGAAAATCGGATTCAGTATGTTCGATATATTTAGTCAAGTTTTATTGAATTCTATTTACTTCCTTGATAAACACGATAAATACATAGTTATACAACAATTTCAAAATTGCATACCGTAAATCCTTTCCTTGACAACGGACAAACAGACAGATAACAACAATTGAGATTTAATAATATAGATTATTCTATATTATACGAATAGGCTAGACTAGGAGACTTATTCACAGACAAAATTTATGCAACCAGTTAGAATTGCCCATGTCTCCAAAATGCCTTTTGTGCTCCACAGGTGTTTTTCATGACAATCCCTTCATCTTCAATATTTTCCTTTTTACAGCTTCATGATACAACTTATTGTTTAGGAGCTATTAGTGGCCGTTGTCGACATGGCGCCACTCGAGATGTGCATGTTTTGGGTGGAATTTAAATTCGAACTAATGCAGCGCCCCCACGCGACAATCTATATTATTAAATCACAATTGTTGTTTGTCTGTTTGTTTGTCCGTTGTCAAGGAAAGGATTTACGGTATGCAATTTTGAAATTGTTGTATAACTATGTATTTATCGTGTTTATCAAGGCAGTAAATAGAATTCAATAAAACTTGACTAAATATATCGAACATGCTGAATACGATCTTCACACTTTTGGATTAATCATATTAAATTTATTGTTGTTTTAATGAATATAAAGTAAACAAATTATCCAAATCTCAAAATATAGGTACAGGCTTGCTCTAAACGGCTGACCAGGGGTAAGTACGCTGAATACGAATTTCGCATTTTCAAGTTTCTTATATATAAATTTATTGTTGTTTTTATGAATATAAAGTAAACAAATTTCAAAATTGAGATAGAATCATACTTTCAACGACTATCCTGGGATATTCGAGTATGTTGAGTCCGAATATGGAATTGTAAACAACATATTGTCAATATTTGTTTACTTTTAGGTGCATAAAGTAAACAATTTTGAAAATTGAGGTAGAATCATACTTTCAACGACTATACTGGTATACTCGAGTATGCTGAGTCTGAATATTGTAAACAACATCAGTATTATTAAATCTCAACAGTTGTTTGTCTGTTTATTTGTCCGTTGAATACCTCGAGGCGCAATGCGCCGAGTTCATCGCGAAGCGACGAGCCAAAGGCTCGTATGTTTTAAATTTATGTGATTTGAGATCTTGATATTATATATTTCTCAAGACATTATATTTGAACTTAGATTCATTTTAATTATGCACATGTATTATCTTAGCACTTTATCTCGAATTCTCTATTAACGATCCAGTGTATAGAGTAAATGTGTTTTTTGGTTAAATTTGTTCGGGCCGAAATTCTGTCAGACCAGACAAATTTTTCGAAAACAGATGCACTAGTGATCGTTTATCAGAGCTTTAAAAATGGGGGATTTTTAACAACATATTGCCCTTTTACCCTAACAGATTACGTCATTTCGAACTGGGAATAGTCAATTTCTATTATGGTAGAATGGTGGGATATTTATTTGTATAGCTATAGATGGGATTCTATTGGAGGGTCTGGAATCATGGGGGATTTTAATCGCTACAAAAGGGGATCGGATTTTTATTTCCATTAATTCCTACAGTTTCGTTCATGGGGATTTTCGTTTTACCGCGCGTTTTAGGGAGCTGTTTTGTGTCAATTAGTTTGGTAGGGGTTTATGTTTCGCTTTGTTGTTTACTGTTTAGGCGTGCGTATGCTTGTTTGTGGTTTGTATCTTTGTTTGTCATGTTTGTTGTTTTGTTAGTTAGTTTGTTAATTTGTATAGGGTCCTATGTGCAGTCGGTGTGTGAGTTTCGGTTTTGTTTATTGTAGAACTGTTCAAGTGTTGTTTCGTCGTGGATTAGTATTCCTTGTTGATTTTTCGTAACTTATTCCGACTTTCCTCATTCGATTTCCTTGGGATCTCCACTATTGAATGGTGTTGATTTCGAGCTGAGTTATCAAGCTGAGATATCGAGTTAGGACCTGTCATTTCATAGATATCCTCAGTTGCTGTTCTATTATGTTATGTCTGTGTGAGTATCGGAGGGGGACGGATTGAGAGTTTGCGATTCCAATAAGCATGTGCAAGCTGTTAAGTTCTCTGTTAACATCTTTCCCATTATGAAGAATGTACAGCATCCTAGGTGATGTACAGGGGATCACTGTTACCAGCAGGTCACAGGATATGAGTATCTCGTAGGAGTAGCAATGTTCCACCTATATGTCGGATAATCGATGAAGTTAAGGTTTCGTATTGATTTCGGGGTTGGTAGCAGAGCTGTCATTTTAGGGGACCAGAGGGAAGTTAGGGATAAGGTGGTAGTCGGTTAGCTCAATCGGTCTGAGTTTGAAATTTAGTATGTCTCGCTCTGCTATAAGTATACTTCAGGGTGGGTTTGAACTCGAATGGTTCTCTATCGGATTTAGTAGGGAGTAGCAGATGTTAGTGATTGTCATTGTGAGCTTTCTTTGAGTGGATTTTTGGGTGGAGCTTGTGCAGGGATCAAAAATTTGTACTCATCCGAGGTTAGGAAATATCCGTGTTCATACTAACGAGAGACAAATATATATCTCCACCTGATTTTGAGATTTTTAGAGAATTCTACGCCCATGGTCCTACGCACGATAAATGGTGGGTATCGTCGCAGCAATTGGTCTAAGGCAGGGGTTTTCAACCTTTTGCACCTTACGCCCCCTCTTATAGATGTGGAAATACTCACGAGCCCCCAGAATAAGGATACGAAATTTTATATTAGAGCTTATATTTAATACGACATATAATCATACATACATAATTATGAATGAAATTTTCATTTATATGCATAATGTGAAGGTTGAAACTGTTTTTTTCTCATCAAGTTGAGAAATTCTTGGCTCGGTTTAGAAAGACAGCCTCTTAAATCATATTCAACATCCAATCCATTGCGATTCTTCGTTTTAATTGTTAGTAGACTGGAGAAACCGTTTCACTTAAGTAGGTAGAAGGAATGGTAGTAGTGCCTTAATTGCGATTTGTGATATCAATGGATAGGTGTGTAACATGGAACACCAAAACTGTGGAACACTCATCGTTGAAAATATGGCCTTTGCTCCCGAGTCATTAATTAAATTTATAAATTCTTCTTGGCCATCATCCTGATCATCTGTTATACAATCTTCCACTTTTTGCACAAAAGGGTTTCGAACTAAATTAAAGTCTGATTTCCTAATTTCTGGGAAATATCGCGTAAATTCATGACCCCTCAGACGCCTTATACTCTAAGGCGTCTGAGGGGTCAGTTGAATTTTTGATGCTCTAAAAGCGCTGATTTAATATTTGTTTTTGTATATCTTCCGCGAGGGATGATATGATTGGGGATGAAGTAGCACTGGCTGGCGGTATTATTGTGTCACGGGTATAAATGTATGTGTATCCGTGTCATATCTGCGGTCCTATGTTGAGTTGGGGGCTGTCTCTTGTAGTGTGTAGGGCTAGGTCCATGATTGGATATGGCGACTTTTAATCCATGTTTTGCGTTCGGGTGAGTTGGATCCACATCGAAAGGTGCCTACCACAGTGGCGTATCCAGGGGGGCGCAGTGGGTGCTCGAGCACCCCCTTAAATTTCAATGATAGTAATTTGTCATGATTTAGTGAGAGATTGTTATTTAAAAATCTAGAATTCTTTGGTTTCAACAATCAAATATCCAATGTACAACATTGATGGAGAGGAATGCATTTATAGTCTGACCAATTCTTCTTATTATAAATAAATATTCTTTGTCCTATATTTCACAAACCATGTAGATGGATCTCAAAATCAAGTTTTTCATACAAAGATTCAGTAATCGAAATTAAGAATGCAGCATGTGTCTTACCCTCTTCAGAAACTTCGAATCCAACTCTACACAAGTACATAATACCTCACCTCCCATAGTTACCACACCACTGATGAAAGTACGTTCCAACCTTTAGTTTAGTGACCACACATTCTCTTATCTGAATGCAATGATGTAACAATCTATATCGGTATTTCGGACACAATACCGTATTCTGACAAATATGAGCTACTTGTTATTCGATTCTGTCCACCTTCTGATTATATATTCAAAAGAATAACAATGGACGTAGATTTCAGTTCCGTTGGTTGCAGATGTATCCGTGGTTGGCGTATAATAAGCAAGAAAGGATTCTGTAATCCATGTGTTCTCTTTTCTACATGTGGATACCGTGGTAGTCTCCCTGGAATCCTTGCCCAACGTTTGAGAGAATTGCTTCAAATCGTCAGAAACTTGTGTCAATTGTGAACATAACAATTTTGTGGGTCGTCAAAATATTCCACTTCTTGGATATCGTGACAATTCTACTGATCTCGAGAACGATAACACTGAAAATTATCGAAACTTCAGGGATTTTTTACAACTCAGAGTCGAAGCAGGAGATTCAGTCATTGGTAATCATTTTTCCACAGCAGCTAAAAAAATGCAACTTACACATTTTCTAATATCAGGAATCAATTGATTAATATCATTGCTAACCAACTAAGAAACAAGATTCTTAAGAAAATTAAGAAAGCCCAATGGTTTACCGTGATTTCAGATGAGGTCACTGACATATCTAATAAAGAGCAGTTGAGCCTAGTACTGAGGTATGTAGATCCTGAGAATCTGTTAGTTTGGAGGACCTGATGAATTTCTTAGAATGTGATACTGGGATCACTGGTAGTTGGCTTTGGATAAGATATTGGGCTGTTTGAATGATTATGGATTGGATATTAAGAGACTAAGAGGTCAGGCGTACGATGGAGCTGGTAACATGGCGGGATCAATAAAAGGAACAGCAGCTCTTATTAATATGAAATACCCTCTTGGACTTTATCTCACTGTGCCTCTCACTCTCTTAATCTCGCTGTGATGAAGTCTCTATAAGTCACCAGTCTTCATAATATGATGGGGGCAGTGGATAGAGTATTGGTCTACTTTCATTCCCATCCCAAACGGCAAAGATTTCTTGAGATTGCTATTCATGAAACACAACCTGAGTCAACAGTCACAAAACTAAAGGAACTTTGTCGTACACGCTGGGTACAACGTATTAATGCATGAGAAATTTTCAGTCTCTCCACGCTTCCGTAGTAACCTGTTTCGATAATGTTTGTAGTGATGTTCCTACCCTGTAGTCATCAGATGCAAATACCGATGCCAGTACTCTACAACTAGCAATTTGCAGTACAGATTTATTTGTGCATAGTATTAACAAATTACAGCCTTAAATACATAGAAAACTTGACCTCCAGTCTACAAGCAGAGGCTAAATAAATCGTTGAAGCTGAATCAGAAATAAACAACATGAAGTTAGCTTGGCAAGAAGTTAGAAAAAATATTGATTCATATCACAGCAGGCGGTTTCTTATTGTGGAGGAGATAAGCAAAAGTGTTTGTATAGTACCATCCTTACTTCGAATTTGTGGACGTCAATTCACTGCAATAATGTTCCTACGCTGACACTCCAACTACTTATTACCGGCGTAGTATATCAATCCCATTGATTGACCACTTATTGTCAGAAATTAATTCGCGTTTCACCAGTCACCAAAGAACTGCACTGATAGGCTTGTTCTAGGTCCCTTCTATCCTAGTAACTATAACAATGGATGAAATTATTATTAAAATTAGTGACCTTGTTGACATGTACCAACAGGATCTTCCATCTCTTGGATGTGTTCAGAGTGAATTTCACTCTCAACTAGATGAACATGGGCGGATTAACCTACCCACTACACCAACTGTTAGCCTCCAATTTGCCAATGCAATGTTCCCCAATATAAAGAGCATTGGCCAGCATAATGTGCACACTACTCGTCAGAAGTTGCAACGGCAGAGAGGTCAATTAGTGGGCTAAAAAGAATAAAAACTGCCCTCCGTTCTTCAATGACCACAGAACGATTGACTGGACTTTCTCTTCTTGACCTGCATAGAGATATTGATGTAGACATCAATGAAGTGATTGATGAGTTTGGGGAATCAATCCAAGGAGACTGCAATTGTCTAAATTTTAGCTAATTGATTAACATTAAAATAGTCATTCTCAGTTTTATATTGACCAATCAAATCAGGTTCGAATTGTCGTTGTTGCGAATTCTAAAATAACTTAAGTAAAGTAGTTCTCGGATCACCCTAATTTATATTATTTCATAAACTCAAAGATAAACACTTATGACTGCTAAAGACAACTCGGACAACCCCTCAACTAATTCTGTTGCAATCCCTGGTAACAAGGTAGCCTCTCTCACTGACTATAACCCTGGCCCTGGAACCTATATTAGCGGCAACAGCATATTCGCTTCTCTTAGTGGCTTCATAAGAACTGAACCTCCTATTGTTTTATCTGAGGCAGATGAAGTGCAACTCCCACATATCCATATTGAAATGCATGAGCTAGAAAAGAAATGTATCCCCCAAAGCGGCTCCTTAGTTAATGCACGGGTGATTAGTATCAACCCTCGCTCTTGTAAGGTGTCAATAATCGCAGTTGATAACACATATCTAAAGCACACATTCCGTGGAATTGTCCGAAAAGAGGATATCCGAGCCTTTCAGAAAGATCAGGTTGAAATCGACAAATGCTATCGACCAGGTGATATTATCCGTGCTCGAGTTATCTCATTGGGCGAGGCTCTCCATTACGTGTTAACAACTGCAGAAAATGAATTAGGGGTAATATTCGCCAAAGGAGGAACTGGAGTTCCACTCATGCCATATAACTGGGAGGAGATGCAATGTCCTAAAACAGGAAACACAGAATATAGAAAAGTAGCAAAAGTTAAGGAAATAATTAAGTAATTGTCTATACCTAATAATACATGAATTTTTCATGAAAAATGAATCAACTATACCCCTTGAGCTCAATCGCTTTTCAATTTAACTCACGATCTCGAGATTTGCTATCGTTATAGTAATATAATCAATTACAGCCGATACCACAGATTTTCTTAATCGGTTTTATCTTAAAGTTTTTTCTAACAAAATTTTCTCGCTCAGATTGTAATTTTCCATCGGTTTCACAGTGTGGCAATGGCAATTATGGGGAAATAGGATACTTACATAAATAATTAAACCTAAAATTACAGTACTGGGCTGACAGCCAAATTAAACCTAATCACCCTCGGTACCTCACAGCCAGACAAATTAACTCCAGATTACCCAACTCTACCTCACAGCTGGAACAAATTCGCACCAAAACTCAGTGTTCTTTGGAGGCATTTGGAGTGTACAATTTGTACAATTATTAAATGCCTCCCAAGAACACTAAGAATGGGTGCGAATTTGTTTCAGCTGTGAGGTACAATTGGGTAATTAGGTTTAATTTGGCTGTCAGCCCAGTACTGTAATTTTGAGTTTTAATTTCTATTTTCTCCCTGATAACTTCACTTTTTATTTCTACTTTTCTCCCCCTTGAAATTTATTTCTACTTCCTGTTTTTGTGCCTTTGGACTCTAATTAATAATAAAATTCTTACATAACTATCCTAAGTAAACTTGATGATAAATGAAATTCATTTCAATACGTTAATCATGAACCATGAACTGAAAGAATCATCCTGATGTTTTATACAATTTGGATAGGCCTTTTGTTCTGTCCGAACTTTAAAGATATTTCAATTTAGCGTTTTAGTCTCCGAATCCTACTAAACAACTTTTTTCTAATCTGAACAATTTTATGTGTAATACTAATCTGCCACTAAATTTCATAATTGCTGGATATCTTAAGGCAGGGTTCCCAACCTGGGATCCATGGTCTCCTTGGTGGTCCACAGACTACAGCAGGGGATCCATGGGATCTATTGGAGTCTATGGGAGGGGTCCACAGAATCTGTTAAAATTGGTATAGGGGTCCACGGGTGAAAAAAGTTAGGAACCGCTGTCTTTATTGACACTGTTCAAGGCCCTCCGGTGCTGATTGACATATTTCTTGAATGGTTCTTTCCCTTTCACTACCAAATTACCTTTCCAATTCAATATCATTTCTACTTGTTCACCAGTTAGTTAGGCAAATGTCTGTACTGCTGAAAGGAGATACTCCTTAGCGTTGCCTTGAGTAATTTTTGGCATTCTAATTGAGTTAACAGAAGTCAAAACAAGATATTAATTATTAAATGCACATGATACATTATTACGTACTAAACAAAAGCAATTAATTGTAAAAGACACAAATAGAATATATAGGAGTAAACAGGGACGTAGATTTCGATTTTGACATTTTTAAACGTCTGCAAGATTAGTAAAATTCAATGTTATTTTCTTTGCTAAAATGGTTATTTTTAGTAGCATAATATAGTATCAATAATCCACTAAAATTAATTTTGGTAAAATTTAAGTCGGCATAGCCGGTGATTTGAGGTTTTTCATCTTTCTTGAGTTGAGATGAGATTTTTCCTTGATAAGAACTATAAAAGCTACGTACCATGTTGGCAACAAGACATGAAGAGTATCAGTATAATTCTCTTACCCAAGTTCTATTCATAATAACAATCTTCAGCATCTTCTTGACAAGCTACAAGAGCCATGTAATTCGCCATTACCTATTTCATTGTTTCTGTTTGCGTAGTTAAGCTCAATAATTGTAGAATAGGATATCTCGAATACGATAATGCAAGGCCCATTACACTTATCTGCTTGTATACCATTAAGAATTCAACCACATGTCTAAATATATCCTACCACAATGAATTTGTTTGTTGAAACCGATATTATACTTGGAATTTATATAAGAATGGTAAGTGATGTCTCAAAAGAGTCGGAAATTCTATTATCAAGATCTGTTGCTAACGTAGACTTCTTCCATTAGGATGAAAAAACAGTAATAACAAAACTGTGAAAAATATACACACAACTAGATTATCCTAAACTAAAATCAAGTTTCTTGCTTTATATGATAATGAACACCGAATTATATTTGAATGCGCTGAGTTATCCGCAGAGTACGGGAAGCAAATCCGCAATGTACTTTTTATACCTCCGGTTTTCCAGATCCTCAGACCACCACTGCCCATTATATAATAAGATTTTGCCTCGGGCTATACAAATCCTAGGACCGCCCCTGCCGGGCTCACGGCTTTTACACGGTGTCTCACGGATTTCTCACAAATAATCGAGACTGGAGTTTGGCATCAATGTATATATTTACCTAGTTAATCAAATAACCTAATTAATGAATTAATTAATGTACCCAACCCTCATATTTATATTCTAGCTATACCAAGTCTACAATGAAAAAATACGCTCTTCCACGTATTCCCCGCCCCTTCATACGCCTGTTTCTCCTAATAGTAATTATTTCTTGCTGCCTGTCAGTGGTAATCACATTTGGTCTGTTACTCAACACAAGTACGCGAAGCACAATAAATTCCGCTCTTTACTACTTCCAAAGGCATTACAATGATATTCCATTTATACATCCTCCTCCCAATATAGATAGAGGTATTGTAGAGGAACCCAAGCAGCAGATGGGCCGCAAACCAAGGCCTAACGACCAGGTTTACAATTTCGATTTGAAGAGATATCATCCCAAGAATGAGGATGAGAAGAAAAGGGAAGAAGAAGGAAAACGGAAAAACGGATTCAATGCATTTTTAAGTGACCAAATCCCCTGGGACCGTCCAGTACCTGAGTTAAGAGATAAGTCATGTTTCACACAAGAATACGCGAACGATTTACCCAACACTTCCGTTGTGATAATATTCCACAATGAGGTTTTATCTGCTCTCATGCGTACCATAACTACTGTCTTGTTACGCTCTCCCGCTGAGTTGCTTCATGAAATCATACTTGTAGATGACTTCAGCGAAAGAGAGGATCTCAAAGGAAAACTAGAGGACCTAATTCGCCCACTTTCTAAAGTTAAATTGTTACGTCACGCCTCTCGATCTGGATTGATTCGTGCTAGGCTGACTGGTGCCCGTGCTGCTACTGGCGAAGTTCTGATAATATTAGATTCTCACTGTGAGTGTTATGAAGGCTGGTTAGAACCCCTTTTGGACCGTATCCAAACTGATCGTAAAGTCGCAGTAACACCAGACATTACCACGATAGATTGGGAATCTTTAGAGCATACCTCTAAACCAGGCGCTCTATCTAGTCGCGGATCGATCGACTGGTCCTTCGCTTTCAAATGGAAGAAGATCCCAGGTTACGAGAACGAGCGGAGGAAGACTGAAGGAGACCCAATCCGCTCTCCAACTATGGCAGGAGGTCTGTTTGGCATTGATAGGAGGTATTTCTTTGAGTTGGGAGCATATGACGAGGATATGATGATCTGGGGTGCTGAGAATGTCGAGATATCTTTCAGGTTATGGATGTGCGGTGGATCTCTTGAGATAGTCCCTTGTTCTAAGGTTGGTCATATTTTCAGAGGAGGCGGTAACACTATTTGGACTTTTCCTGAAGGCGCTGATAAGACTCTAACGAAAAACACAATGCGTTTGATTGAAGTTTGGGTCGACGACGAGTATAAACATATTTATTATGATAAACGCCCCTGGGCAAAGGGGAGGGATTATGGAGACATTTCAGCTCGACTTGAATTGAAGAAGAAGCTCAATTGTAAGTCTTTCAAGTGGTACATGGAAAATGTTGTACCCGAACTGACTCTACCTGGAGAGAATGTGGCCGCAACAGGTCCTATACGGAATTTAGGTACTGGAAATTGTATTGACACAATGGGACGTGGTGAGCATGGGGAAGTTGGTATGTATACCTGCATAGACCACTCAATGAATCAAGATATTAGTCTAACTGATCTAGATGAGCTGCAATTCGATTCCGATTACTGTCTCGACGTGTCTGACCATAAATCAGGAGGAAAGGTCACACTTTATAGCTGTCACGCAATGGGGGGGAATCAAAGATGGGTTTATGAGAAGAGCACGCAACAACTGATTCATTCTATTTCAGGAAATTGTCTAGAATCTAAAGATAAGGATAGTTTGGCTCTGTATCCTTGTGATAGCACTAGTTTATTTCAGCAATGGAATTTCAGAGCTTACCACACACCTAAAGAGCGTAAGGCTATGCCTTAATTATGATTCAGACATTAATTTGAAGGCTTAATTTAATTAGCATAAATGACCTGTTGTTTAGAATATATTTGTGTCAAATTTATGGATTTACTACTATTATTTGTCAAAGGACAAAGTCCACTTAACTAGGAGCTGGAGGTCAGTTTCATTTACTTATTTAGTTGGGAAAATAATGCTGCCAAGTTGAGTCAGGCGGGCGGCCCGGTATGGGGTCAAGCCCTTGACAAAGGGCTTAAATCCTGAATTTTGATAGCCTATAATTTTCTGAATACACTATATGTAAGAAAGTACAGTGCAACCCCGATAATCCAGAAATTTGATTTCAGGAAGCTTTTGACAGGTCCAAACGATTCCGGCTAATCGAGGTTACACTCTATACTGTGCATAGCAGTCGAAATTTCGAATTTTTATGAAAATCTGGGGGGAGCAGAGAACAAGCGGCTGACAGCGCAAGTACCGATCGATTCAGAGATATTATTAGTATCGTAATGTATTATTAATTTAAGTATAAATAATTCTGAGTCGAAAATTACTTTCTGCGTTCATGTATTATAGTCTTTTCTTGTTCAAACATATTTAGCCTAACTGTAGATCGTTTAATAAACTCCTGCATAAGGTCTTCTATAGGTAGGATTGTTCGCACTAAGTCCCAGTGACTGTTTAGAAACGCAAGGCTACTCATGCGTTCTTGACCTTTGGTTGACCTAAAGTATGTTAGCAACATCCACAACACACTAAAAGATCTCTCTGCTTCGCATGTCGTCACAGGGAGTACAAGGTACAAAACAAGAGCGGTGTGCAAACCAGGTAACATGACCTTCATTCCGGGTTCAACTTTGAGTTTTTTCTTCAGAGTTTGCCAGGAAATCTCGAGTCCTTCAATATCACAGCGGTTAAACCAAGCTTGCCTTTCCCACCTTAGTTGTGGCAATTCTAGAACGTCACCATTATAGAATCTTGTCGGCTCTTCTATGTCCTTATCAACCATGTTCTTATCCTCCAATCCGAATCTCAGCAGCTCAGCCACGAGAAGGTCTTGTTGAGAATACCGAGTAATGAGAGCCGATGCTGCCGCTTGGAATACCTACACGTATACTTTGCTAAATCTAACTATTCCTTCGACATGATATACATCCAACCTACCTGCTTTGTACATATCTACATATACCTCTTTTGGATCTGAATATCCACTTCCTGAGTGTTTGAATCTATTGAAATAGCTCCCCTCTTTTCGGTGTGCTCTACGCAGTCGAAAGGTTGGGGTTGGCCTAATCTAAGACCTCCTGCAGCTTCTTAACTTCTTGGTAGAAAACCATGGAATTTTCATCACTGAAAGCTTGACTACTAAGAACAGTCACGAGGCTGTTAACCAACTTTCTGACATCACCCACTGTCATCTCTCGACCTTGACACATGGTGTGGATAGGGTTTGTTAGGGACAATATCTTCTCGAATAGCACAATACCAAAATAGGTCTCGAATGATTGAAGAGAACGCAGAAAAGAGCATGATTCGGCACGCTTCTCAGGCTTGAGGGTTCTATCATCTTGTAGCAATTCAAGGAGTCTAAGAACCATAGTATAGTGTGCCAACAGGCTTTCAATGCTAGAGAGCCCCGTTGTCCATCTCGTTGGACAAAGTGGCCTCAGTTCGCGCCTGTCAAGTTTGGAGTTCTCCAAATCTGCGGCAGCTACCATCTCTTTAAACAATTCTTATCTTTTGGGAGAGGTTTTTATGAAGTTGATTACTGCATATACCTTCTCCAACGGGTTTTCCAACTCTCACACAGATTTCATGCTGTCTTGAACCATCAGATTCATGTTATGCCCAAAATATTATACCCATAACGCTTTAGCGTTCTCAGCACGAACCTTGGCTGGGAGACCATTGTGGCGTCCATACATATTAGCTGCTCCATCATATCCCTGCCCCCTCATCGCATCAAATGGTAATACCAGTCAATACCAGTAAGGCATTCTTAAGAATAGTTAATACGGAATCAGCGTCTGTGGTATTTGTATGAAAGAAGCCAAAAACGTCTCTATTAACCTCATATCCGCGTCAACGTGGTGGACGCACACACTAACTTGCTCACGCCTCCTGATATCCTGCATCTCGTCCATTATGACAGAATAAAAGAAACGACCATGCTTCTTTGCTTCCCCAGCTGTGGATTCTTGTTTGATGAGCGTAATGAAGTATTTGGTCATTTTCTCTCTCATCATTTGTATTATTTCATTTTAAATTTCAGGACTTATAAATATTATTCGTGCACTCGAAAAAAATGTTTTGGATTCGTCGTTGAAACTCGATACCAGAAGAGCAAGGTTCCAGATAAGAGGTATCTTTTTCGTCCCTGTGTCCACGTAGGGCTAGTCCTTATGTTGCACACGTCATAACAATCGAATACTGCTCTGAGACCTGTCCTATTGAGCCCAGTAGGAGGATTACTAGACACAGTTTATTTTTGTA
The DNA here is from genome assembly GCA_024704765.1 of Oopsacas minuta. Taxonomy (NCBI): domain Eukaryota; kingdom Metazoa; phylum Porifera; class Hexactinellida; order Lyssacinosida; family Leucopsacidae; genus Oopsacas; species Oopsacas minuta. The sequence continues at coordinate 1,262,981 of JAKMXF010000332.1, read as the reverse complement.
TTGCAAAATACTGTACTATACTATAGCTCAGCTATATATACGGAATCTCTTATAGGATGCGTATGAATAATACCAAATAATGATAATTCCAAATCAATCGAAATTGAAACTAATTTATGATTAATTCTATATACACATATTCTATTTATATATTTTTACAAATCATTATTTGTTTAATTTATGTCTTAATTCATGTTTTCTAAGAAATTTCCCGCGTAAATATTCTCATATGAAGTTATTCAGAAATTGCGTGAACTCGCAGTATGTAGCATATTTGGATAAGACATGACTACAAAAAGGCGGGACAATTAAGGTTTTAGGCAAGTTTTGGCGGGACAATAGCCTCAACATATATCCAAACATGGATTCCCGCCTAAAACTGGAACAGTTTGCAAGTATGACTAAAGGAAGAGATCTAAAATGTAAATAAATAGTCTTAAAATGATGGGGACATATATTTTTAGATCAGTGCCAATATAATAGACTCAACACAAATAATTAAAAGTGCAAAACAACAAAATATTCAGTCATTTTACATTTTGCAATATTATTTCAAAATATGCATAAATACAAATATTTTCATATATTCTGTCTGAATTATTACCGCGATTTTGACACCTACATAATTTATAACTAAGGTGACAAGATACACCCCATTGTTTGTAACCATGGGCGTAGTACCTAGGAGGCCTGTCACCCCCCAAATATTTGAGTAAAACTGCAAACATTTGACCGTCTACAATCACAACATCTATCCTGTAGTTATTGTGTTATTGCAGAGACCTATCCTTAGCAGACTTTTGTCTACGCACAGGTGGCGACTGACACTTTGCCCAGATGTGCCGCTTGTACCACCTCTGTCTACACTACTTAGTTTGCCTTTTGTTGTTGATAAGTTTGATTAGTAGTCAGGGTAGTCGGAAGTTGGGGGAACGTAGCAAAAAGCGGTATTGTAATCTCCTGCTTTTTTGTAAGTTATGTCTGCTGAAGTACAATATTTTCTTCACGTCGTTTGAAGTTGTTTATAGATTAGAACCTCGATACTCGTTAATTAGAGCACCTACGGACTGTCAAAATATGTTCACTTTCACTAGAGGAATACCAATTGAATATATATATACACTCATGCAGTAGATGCCGGATATAAGAACACAAGTTAAAGGAACTATAACTAGAATTACCGAATCTTTTGAATGTTACTCCATTGAATTTTACCGCATATAAGAACATTCCATGCCGGATATAGAAACATTATGTCCCGAATTTATCACATTTTGTTAGCATCACCAAGATTTCGGTTGTAACCCTCTGAATTGTGACAACGCCCCCAGTCAGATATCCTTCCCACCAAAAGTTTGAGGGAACACTGGTCCACAGGATCTCAAAATTGTATACAGCATTTAGGCTGGGTCTTAAGAATGTTTTAATATTAGTATTGGGCGTCCAAGTGTGAGAGGTTGGGCATCGATGTCGCATCTTAAAAATCTGCCAAAAATCTATAATTCTGACAATCTTTGCGATATTACAATATATTACCGGACTATGGATAAGACTATCGTATGTTGTCTCTTTGTTTTAGACATAAGAAATTCAAATAAAATGTTGATTGTCAACATTTTTTTGAATTTATGCAAGTTGTAACAGCAAATTCAATCGCCAGAGTATGCCATAGCGTATTTGATGGTATGGGCATAAGTTATTGGGGACAAAAGTTAATAGCGACACGAGGTTGTACCTTTCCTCTCATGGGGACGCGTCGTTAGTCCTAATTCGTATGTATGCATTAGTCCAAATTTTTTGGTGATGTTTGTGTAGTCCAAATATCAAAGTCGGTATTAGTCGGGCCTCACTACTTACCAGTCGTCAAAAATGCAACAATATTATTATACCAGTTGCAATCCATTTTTATTCAAAGAGGATTGTTGAAAAATATATTCAGAAAAATGTTGAATATTAATTTATCGGAATGTAGAAATTTTATATTTACTTAGAAACTTTTTATTTGTTTGATAGTTATATCATATATGTCACGGCGTCCCTATACTTCAATTATGTTTGGAAAATATGGGCACATGGAAATCCGGTATCAAAACACGTATATTTAACTTAGAATTCAATGGGAATATTTTTGAAATCGATTTCCATGCAAAAAGACAAAATGACCAGCCTGACAGACTGGTTTTGCACCTCAGGGTAGAGTATTTTGTTCTTTTCAGGGGGGCATGACCATCCTGCCCCCCCCCCGTGTAAATGCCGCAATTCACCGGATCCGACTGATTTTGGGCTCCTGGATATGATAAATATTTCGGGATATTCAATATTATTCGTCCCCTTCATGTAATATGCTCAAATCCTATTGATAACATTCCGAATCTAACTTTGAAACGAAATCTCTAGCATCAATTAGAAATATGTGCAAAAGTTGTGAAAACACGATAAACCATGTAAATATAGATTTGAAAATGTCAAATTTAGAATCTACATACTCGATTACCGCTGAATAACAGTTAAACCGAAATCTCTAGTATGATTGGAAAACAGACTATAAAGTGTGAAATATGGTTAATCATATGATAAATCATTTATATATAGATTTACAAACTTCAATTTGAAATTGTCATACTCGATGACCCCTTACTAGCATGATTTTGAAAAATATGCAAAAAGGTGTGAAAATATAATTATTCATGTGATAAATCTGTGAATTTTAACTTTCAGACTCTGAAATTCTCGAAATCGGACTCTACTCACCCAATTACCCCTGACAACCTGTTGAAACCTAATCTCTAGCTTGCTTTTGTATTTTGCATAGAAAGGTGTGAAGATATGATTAATTACCCAAAAAGGTGTGAAATATTCATTTTAGAACAAATTCATCCCCGGACGGACCTCGCGCATTGTTCATGGCATTAGGGCATCTGCCTATATGAGCTGCACTATAAATTGTATATCAAATTGTTATGTTTTGAAGCCTAAGTTCCATGGGGGCCTATTTTCAAAACATAATAGACGTTTAGGGACTCCCGTTAGACTCCTTTAAAATCGACTATAGTCGCTCGAACTCGGGTCCTAAAACTTGAGTGTATTAGAATTAATTTGAAGTTTTATATTTTAAATGTGCCATGTTCTTGCCAAAATATATGTTGATATATTTATAGAATATATTTCATGAATTCCTGAATGCAAAATTTCAAATGTATTCCAATGGACCCAAGTTTCAGGACCCGAGTTAGAGCGCTTAAAGTCCTTACTTACAGGATGAGTGTGAAGTTGGCAGCGAAATAAATCGAGCACATTTTATCACGTTATAATTATGTGACCAGTGAAGTTAAAGAGATACCATTTGGATTATATCAATTCTAGCCTAGGAGGTTTATGTCATATATATATATTATACAGTCAGGGGACAAAAGTATTCGACCACACAAATATATTGTCACAAATTGTATACTCTTTCCCGCTCCTATATATTGTGTAGTCTATATTCGTAGCTGCAATCTAGTAATTTGCATAGAATAACATGTGTTTTTCGAGAATTTCAAAAAATATTTTCGATTTACACTTTTTGAAGGTGTTAATTATTAATAATTATTTGATAATTATTGATAATCAAATTATGTGGTAATTCAAAACCTATTAAGAATCTGTAATTTCTGACTTGATATTTGAATTCTACGTAGGCGAGTTACCCTAGATTTAAATTTCCAATGAGATTGAACAATTTTTACCAAAGTTATAGAAGATTTCAATTTGTGCCACCTTTTGCCCAAGGTGGCACAAGTGGTCGTTACCCAGAGGTTATTTTGTAATTCAAGGGTTAGCATAGTCATATCATTCGAAAATATTACTTTGACTTATTCCTCCTAACCCTAGTTGATTTCCTCATAGTGGCGCTTTTTCCTGCCACCTGTGCCACTTTTTTCAAGAAGTGGCTCAAGTGGCACAAATTGAAATTCTTCTATAACTTTGGTAAAAATTGTTCAATCTCATTAGAAATTTAAATCTAGGGTAACTCGCCTACGTAGAATTCAAATATCAAGTCAGAAATTACAGATTCTTAATAGGTTTTGAATTACCACATATTTTGATTATCAATAATTATCAAATGATTATTAATAATTAACACCTTCAAAATGTGTAAATCGAAAATATTTTTTTGAAATACTCGGAAACATACGTTATTCTATGCAAATTACTAGATTGCAGCTACGAATATAGACTACACAATATATAGGAGCGGGAAAGAGTATACAATTTATGACAATATATTTGTGTGGTCGAATACTTTTGTCCATTGACTGTATATGATCTAATAGTTTATTTTCTTGCCTACGATCACACTGGTAGTCGCATAGAGATAGAATTACCACTACTTTGCCAGCACTTAATTTTGTATATATAATCTAGTATACGTATATCTATAGATTTAACTAAATTTTGCTGTAATTCGCTACTTGAATCTAATCTCCATACTTAACTATTTCTTTTCTTTATTTGAATATCATTGTGCTTTATCAATTTCTTAAACATAACTATCAGTTATCACGCCCTCCAATGTATTTACTTTTGTAACTGGTTGAAACTGACTGAAATATAAACGCAAATACAACCTCTTGTCAGTTTATGGATGCACATTGTGTCTGTCGTTGAATCCATAGCCTGTAAATTTGTTTCAACAACGATCTATATCTTTAAATAGGAAAATGTCGATTTTAAGGAGTTGCACTGCTAGAAACAGTCCTAGGTCAGTTACGACCCTACTCGATCCATCATACCTACCGATATATCATCTATTGTAGTACAATTATGCTCAGGAAGCAATTCATAATGTGATGTGCTATAGTTGGTACATTGGTTTCGATATTCATTTTTCATATTCGTTATTAACAACTCTCTAATTTCTTTATAGTAATGGCCTGAACCGTAATAATGTATGATAGTGAACTAAAGAGACAATTTCCATCAGGGGAATTTCTTTTTTACTTTGATGGACCTAACTTACGAATTTGTCAAGTTTTATCAAAAGCTTAATTTTCATAAATCACTCCACTTACATATGTAAACATCAATTCTTTGCATTTTTAATGTTGCCAATCAGAATCAACATGAATAAATTTTCCATGATCATAAAATACAACATCTTCTGATGATTGATCCAAAATACACTCCTCACTATGAACATCATGTGGAATAGTCTCTGATTTACTTTTATTTTTCAACTTTCCCCCCTATTACTTTCTTCTTTTCCTTAAGTTTAAGTACCCTTTTCTTTTTCTCGCTCCTGTTTCATTATAATTAGTCTTAGACAATTGTCATTTGTTGAAATAACTCTACCTTTTTCTTCGTCTTTCTCAAATTTCTTCTATTTGTGTATTATGACTTTCCCTATCTATTTTTGTTCTCCTTAGTACTTTACTGCTAAGAGGTGTGAAGGCAAAATCAAATCCTTTAATTTTACCAGAAATTACTTTTTATATTCTCCTTAAAAAGTCACCAGGTCTTAATTTCGTTTCTATTTAATATATTGTATTTAACAATTTCATCCAATTTTCTACATTTTAATTTGTATGGATGTGAAGTTAGCAGTGCAAAAAGTGAGCACGACATAACTTGTAAATAACTTTTCATTTAGGGTGAATTTTCAGTTCAAATTTGCATCACAACATAATGAGAGAGGTAGTTTATCTCATTCCAATTTTTAGTCCCTATCTTCAAAGGCCACTTCACAGTGACTTTGCAAAAAGTTACGGTCTTAAATTCTCCATGATAATAAGATTTAACATCTACTATAGAGAGAGTTTCATCTGGAATAGAATCATAATTAGACAAATCACTGTACAATGTTATTGTCTTTGAGTTGAGCTGAGGGCTAGTGACCATTATGGAAGGCAAATGACTAAGTTTCCCGTGTCTTGGATTCTTGAACTTTTTCAGGGAAGTATGTTTGTTAGAGTTCATTGGCTTTCCTGGTTTGAAGTATTTTGTCTTAGTTTCTTCTTCTTCCACATTTCATCAATTTTTGTTCTTGATCTCTTGGTTGTTGTGATTTTTGTCTCTTGAGAACTTTAAGGCTCAATGGATTGAATGCCTTTATTCTACCGCAATACCTTCCCTTAATTTGCGAATTAAATCCCCCGGTCTTAGTTTGCATTCTTTCTGTAAAATGGTTATCTTTACAATTCTCATCCAGTTTTCTACAATTGCATGGCCTAGTATAAGACCTGATCAGAGGGGACAAACTGGCATGTAATGAGTTACAAGAAATGATGGTAAATCTGGAAAGTAGTAGTTGTTTTTAGGAGTGCTTTCATTCTGTTCTTCCATTTCAAATATACCAACAAGCCGCTTGCAGTTCATTAATTCATTCTGAAATGTATACCAAATGGAGATCTTGATTTCAATGTTTTGCTATCTCCCATTTCATTGGGTAATGATTCATCTAGTTTAATGATACTTTCGAGATCAAAATCGAGCTCCTTATCAAGACAAATAGAGGTGTTAAGCTTATTAAAAAATTCTTCAATTTTGGATAGATCTTTTTTGATAAACATACTATACTCAATGCGACAAATAACTGATTCATTTCATCCATCGTTGTACAACTAGTCATTCGAGCCATTATGAACGCGATCTTTTGTTTCCTCTGTTTACCCATCCTGAACTTAGAACTTAGTTTATAGCTAAACCGATTCATTATGTGTGCCGAGCATATGTGAATGATTACTTTTATTGCATTAGTAGAATTACTCTTGTGAATAGTTTCCCAACATGTATTTAAATACCATTCTAAGTTTTGTTTGTTAAAGGCATTGCAGACACCGTGTAGCATGGCCCAACTAAGTCTACTTCAACTTTATTTGGTAATATCTCACTACTCGTCAGATTCTTTACGTCATATAACCATCGGTTAAGCAAATGTGAAATTTCTATGTTTGTCTGCTCGCTAGATACCATCTCAGCAAAGTGGTATTGGGCTTACATGTGATAGAGGATGCTTTACTGAGGGAGCGTAATAGAAGATTCTTTTTCTCAAATGATCTAATTTCCTGAAAACTGAACTAGTGGCCTCTAAATGAAATATAAGAGATTCTTTTTCCAATTTTTTTAACTACATTATCTGTTCTTCACTATACAAATGAATGATGAATGGAGAATGACTTATGAATTGAATGTAGCCGTTAAGAGAATTCCCTATGATTGTGCTTATATATGACATTTGGGTGCTAATGATGTCCTGCCAACATATCATTATTGAATCGGGATTTTTCAAAGTGCTGCGACTTGACCTTTCTAATGACATCGGTCGAGTGTAAATAATTGAAGTTTCCTTTTTTGGCAACGGATAAATTTCGGGAATCAACAAAGAGGGAATAATGAAGATTAGAAGGACTGGAAAGTTCAAGTTGTTTTGCAGTGGCTTCTCTTCTGTCTCCTGATAAATGTCTGCTGTGCGAAATTAAATTGGATGAATGTTCTAGAGAGATTGGTCCAGTAGCAGTATAATTAACGAGATAAGATTGCTTGCCTTTGTTTCGGTGTTTCCATTTCAAATTTGAAAGTGATACAATTGCTAAATTTGCAAGCTGCTGCAGCAATTAGAAAAGCACATCCATGTTTTGAATAGCTTTTCTTTATTCGATGGCACAAAAATTTTAGAACACAAAATGGGTAGTAAAAGGAAATTTTCTCATTAAATAAGGTTGTCCATTCTGACTTTAGAGCACTTCCTGAAAAATTTGGAAAAATTCTGAACTATTCTTGGCCTGTCAATCCAAATTCACCTCGATTTGTCGACTGAACTATGTGCATTTTACTAAATACCTGATCAGTGGATTCAATGCTAAAAATTGAGCTAATGACTGATTCTAGTGAACTATCAGAATGGGAGAAAAGCACGTTATGATTACGAATATCTGGCAATTCAGAAATTTTGATACTGATAGGAAGAGTAAATTTGTCTTTTGGTAGTGCCAATGCTTGTGTTACCTGAGATTTTATATTCCAGTTCTTGTTTCGCCAGATGTTCATAAGTATCGCTCCTAGTTTCAAGCGATTTCTTCTATAAACACTTTTCCCAGCTTACCCCAGATAGAAGAGGCATCTCGCCGATTTCGTGTATTAATCAATTCGAAATTGTTCAGAAGAATGAACCATATCTAGTTAACTTGGATAAGGCGTCGGTCATCTTTGAGACAATCTCGTTACCTTGCTTGACATCACCAGTTTCTATAATAATTTCTTGGATCAAATATATCAATGCTTAGTATGAAACATCAATAATAATACGTATGTAGTATTTGTAAAATAACTAACCAATATATCTTGGTCCTGGGTTCACTTCTACATCTCCGCAAATAATAAGGAATAGAGATAGAATTGTTAAGATGTAGATCAAAATGTTGCATATAACATATCCAGGAATATCTATCATTTTGCAGCATCTTGATTTTACAGATTTCCGAGAATTGAATATGCCAATGTGGTTGCGCCATGTACAAAGATCAACCCCCATTAGTAAATGCAAAACTGAAATGTTATGGACGTGAACAATATTATCAAAATTACCGAAGAATAATCGTAGGAACTATTAACTATATGTATATATTTTATTTATCAGAATATTATGCTATAGTCACCGAAACCAAAAAAATGAATACGTCAAACATTCGTCCAAAATTAACTACTAATGACAACAATTAACAGCCTATGACAATTGCATTTTGTAACTAACTTAACTGTGTACTACAAATATGCAACTCAAATCGTATATGAATTTGTATAGTGAAAGTTAGTCATTTTTGCAAAATCACTGTGAAGTGGCCTTTGAAGATAGGGACTAAAAATTAGAATGAGATAAACTACCTCTCTTATTATGTTGTGATGCAAATTTGAACCGGAAATTCACCCTAAGTGAAAAGTTATTTACAAGTTATGTCGTGCTCACTTTTTGCACTGCTAACTTCACATCAGTTAAATTTGTAAAGATTACTTCTGACTTCCCCGGAAATAGAGTCTGGCAATAATCAGCCCGATCCATAAAGGCACGGGTGTAAATTCTTTAGGAAAAATTGAAAAATTATCAACGCAAGAGAGCGTATGGATTATGTAATACAGTGTTGAGTAAGAAATTGATATTTACTGATTTCTGTGACGTCTGGAAAAATTATTTCAAATTTTAAATTTTGACCATTACTTTGGCTACAAATCTCAAAAATGCTAATTAGGCTCAATATCTGGCTTGTGAATATGAATTTACCGCTATTCTATATTTGCGACAATTTTTCAAAACATTATGAACATCTAACAAACCATTTCTGAGATATGTCTGCTTATATGTGAATATCGGACGTTTGTTGAACATATTCCTCTCGATTTTTCAATTTTTCATAAATGGCCGAAACGGTTACTATATATCATTTTCTCGGTATTATTCATGTGCATTAGTGTCGAAAGTGTGCTATGTATGGTTATAATAGTACCCATTACTAACATTTGAGACTCTATTATTCGAGTTATGACGTTGAACAATGAACGCCTATCCATAATTGGTAATATTGAACATAAATCATGAAATATTTACTGCGTATATATATATTCTTATACTAATTAGATACAAAGTCTGTGAAACCACAAATATGGCAATATTAACATGTCCATTGGATCCTGATTATGATTGGCAATTCAGCCATTTGTATATACAATGCTTCTTGATTTTTCTAGATGCGTATATATGTACTATATATAGTATTGTAAATATTTGATTATTAAGTTGTATTTCGAAATTCAATCCTCAATATTCCTTTTCTGTTATTTCTAAATGGCCATACCAACTGAAGTATCATCTCTCTATGATAATTATCATCTTGATGATCTTTATCGAGTTTGTAAGTTTTGCTACAATCGGCTTGCTTCAAAAGCTCTGGCAAGGGAATCTCTTCGGCAACCACCTTCGCAACTGGTATCAAATAGAGCCCAGAAATATTACCAAGTTAACTTTGCATCAGAGGTAGGTGATCTACTAAAACCAAAAGTGATCTGTAGCATTTGTCGGGCTAGGTTATCTAACCTAGAAACAGGAAAATTACTATCAATACATGGGGACAAGATCGCACTAATGTCGAGTTTCCACAAGCTATTGAAGAAAGCCAATATATCACCAGAAGTAATATGGCTATTCTACCAGAGCCATTTGGTTTTTGCATTAATAACAATATTCTTTAATATTGTCACAACAACAAATTCAATCGAATTTCTCGTTTAGAATTACATATCGATGGGGGAGAAAAATTTCTTGAATATATCTGTGAATATTATCTCGATGAATCCTAGAAGATTATATATGCTTACTCCTAATAGTGTCCGAACTAACATTGGCATTACCATGGGAAAGGGTCCTGAGAACTATCACAATCTGAAACAACTGTTTACTTATCCATCAATACAGATATTATTCACTTTTGATTTTCCCGTCCAAATTGCATGTGACTTTAAAGTAGCAGCTCTGCTTGTTGGGATCAAACAAGCTTCCAGCAATTTCCCTTGTCCCTTTTGTTTGTGGCGTAATGGTACTTTATGTACCGGCATACCAGATGAATTGAGGAAGCGTGAAGAATTGTTAATAGATCTTTCCAAAAAGCATCATGATGTCGTTAATGAACCTATCATTATCTGGACTGAGTCAGTTTTGAAAAAAATTGATCTCGCTCCATTACATATTTTTTTGGGATTGGTAAACAAATTATACAGTATTGCAAGGCCTAGTGATTGTTCATCGAGAAGAGGACAACGCATACTTTTCAAACTTCATTGTGCAGTACTGCACAAGTATAATATCTTCAGATCTGAATATTGGAATGGTACTCTCAAGGGCAATTCATATTCAAGGCTCTTAGACAATTTGGAATATATCCCATTCCCGAAAATTCTGCAAAATTCGTGAGTAAGGAAATTTGGATTGCAAGACAGCATTAGAAATTTTCGTGAGGCATGGCATAATACAGGTTTGTCATGGTCTTTGAAATCGCATATTCTCTCAGATCATTATGAAGAGTATTTCTATCGTTATGAAAGAATTCCTAATTTAGGAGCAGCCATTAGTTCTGAGCAATGTTGTGAAATGCTCCATCACGATTACAAAGTGTATGGGATTTTCGCTTCAAGACAAGAGCAGAAATCCTATTTACTCTCAACGTCTTGTTGATTGTATGGTCGCAACCTGGAGTGAGATAGAGCTTTGAGGCCAAACACAGAAAATCTCGAAAAAGAAATTCAGGAATTGATATTGATGACGAATTGATTGAAGATGATGAAGAGAAAGTAGAATTGCAGAATTGGCTAACTATTTCTGAAAACTCAGATCTAAGTGATTCAAATGATATATAGTAACCGTTTCGGCCATTTATGAAAAATTGAAAAATCGAGAGGAATATGTTCAACAAACGTCCGATATTCACATATAAGCAGACATATCTCAGAAATGGTTTGTTAGATGTTCATAATGTTTTGAAAAATTGTCGCAAATATAGAATAGCGGTAAATTCATATTCACAAGCCAGATATTGAGCCTAATTAGCATTTTTGAGATTTGTAGCCAAAGTAATGGTCAAAATTTAAAATTTGAAATAATTTTCCAGACTTCACAGAAGTCAGTAAATATCAATTTCTTACTCAACAAACATTGTATTACATATTCCATACGCTCTTTTTGCGTTGATAATTTTTCAATTTTTCGTAAAGAATTTACACCCGTGGAGGACATATTGGCATATAGACGTTGCCAAATAATCAGGAAGATTCGGTGAGTAATATCTGCTGTTTTCTTCCAGGGGTGCTCTTTGCTTACGAGATTGTAAATTTCGTGCAAAGGAATCACTCTTCTGTCGTATGGCATCATAATGTCTTCCGAATGGAGACATTTTTCTATATGTCATACTATCTCCTAGTTCATTAGATAATTCCTCGTCTATTTCACTAATTTCAGATAAATAGTCTACTACTAGTTCATAGTTTTCATCAATATTAAAAATTGCATTCTCAAGATGTTTGATGTATTGCTCTATTTCAGGGAATTTCATCCGGATAAACATAATAAGCATAGAGATGTGAAGAATTTGTCCACTTCTTCTATGGTTGTGCAACTTGTAATTCGGGCCATTATAAACATTAATACTTTTTAGTCTCTTTAGTCGGTCTTACTTTATGTTCAATCTTATAACTTAAACGGTTCATTATATGTGCAGAACATATATGAATAAAGATTTTTATATTTTGAGTGAGTATGATATCTTGCCACATATCGTCACTATGTCTGTTCTTTGCTTTATGTTCTGATTTAACTTTCGAGGGACTTCTTGAGATCTCAAAAGTTTAGATTCCCCTGCTTGCAACGACCAAACTATTATATAGTTCAAATTGTTCGTAATGATAATTACTCACGGAATTTTGAGATTATTGTTCAGCAACAATTGTCCTTTCTTGGCCAGTTGATTTTTGCGAATATGCAATCATATTATCAAAGTGTTCCTGAGAAATCGATCCTATAACGTTTACTTGAACGAAAATATCTTCTGTTACAGCATTAGGAATATCACTTATCCGAAATTAAAATTTCAAACAGTTCTTGAATATAAAAATTGCTCTCCAACAAGATACGAGCAATTTCGAATGCTAGATTTCTTATTAATTCGATGATAGAGAAATTCAATGACACAAATTGAGGAAAATTAAGATTTTTCAGTGAAGAGATTAGACCATTCGGTGTTCAATTGGTTTCCATTAATATGTGGATATGTAATGCTCCATTCTCGTTACTCAGGGAAAAATTTAAAGATTTTGGATACTCACATTTGCGTAGTTATATTTCTGCAGTTTTACTTGTCACCAAACTGTCTAATGCTGAAGAAACTTCAATTTCTTCATACATGTGAGTAAAATGAGTATTATTTAGGTTATAATCAATTGAACTTGTATTAATAGTAACACTCGAACTTTCTACCTTTCTAGATTAGATTTTCACTTTTACACTTTTGCAAAAGAGAATTGCCAACTCAGGTTAGAAAAAAAGCAGGTGAGAATTGTTGGAAAGTAATACTAATTGGTAATTTCAAGGTAGGTATATGAGGTTCATCAGACATTGGAAATATCATGAATTTGTGATGAATTCTAGTTCGGTTCTTGCGCCATACATTCATTATTTTTGCACGTTGACGAGCCCGATTTCTACCAAATATATGCTTAGATAATTTATCTCGAAATGAATTCGAGTAACGCCAATTCTGGTTCTCATTTATGCTTCTTTCAATATCACACCATTTAAGCTCCAATGCACATAATGCATTCACATTTGAGATACTATATTATTTCGAGGATTTCCATAACTAGATATAGGCAAGGAATAAAATTCAGATTGTATTGGAATTGAAGTCGTGCTTTTAACTCTGATACAATATTGCAAACTGTCAATTATCGCATATCTTCGCTTGGATTCTTAATTGAGCAATACAATAGGAAATATTGAATCTCAAGAAAATTTAATTAATTATTTGATTAACTGTGTCAAGGTACTTACAAAAAATTTTGTGATAGAAAAATTCGAGCATCAATAATTTAGCTATATGAGAAAGGTACAAGTCCGTGCAAAATAATGATACCCTGAATATTGAAAAGAGGAGACGTTTGTTCGTATATCGCAAGATAAATCGATATAAGGATATCAGAAGAATACAAGACAGGTCTAGGAGCGGACGCCCGACCTCGATTACTACTACCAGAATGAGGAAGGAAATCACTTATCAAGCGGTTCGCGGTTCGCGGCATAGAGAATATTCTCTATACCGACGAGAAATTATTCACAATTGAGCAGGCCTATAATCGTCGAAATGATCGGATCCATGCATCTGTTCCTTCTGGAATCCCAGATAACCTCAAATACGTAAAAGAACTCAAAATCCGGCTTCCGTGATGGTTTCGGCCGGAATTTCAGCGGTAGGCCGCACCCCGCTGATTTTCGTACCTTCTGAGGTGAGAATTAACTCAATAACTTACAAAGATCTGATTTTAGAATCTGCTGTGAAAGGCCTGAGCGAAACAATGTTTCACAACCAGTCATTCTTTTTCAACGAGAAGGTGCACCAGCTCATACGTCAAAGGTTACTCAGGCCTGTCTCCTGGAACATTCTTGATTACATCTCAAAAAAAGAATGGCCCCCCTCTCTAGCCCGAATCTTAACCCGATGGACTTTTCCATTCGGTGGATATTAGAAACAAATGCCTACGCTAAATCTCACATGAATATCGAGTCGCTCAGGAGGTATTTGTGTTCGGAATGGGCGAAAATTCCTGAAGAAACACTGCATGCCGCGATTGAGCCCGTGCCTGGACGTCTCTGAGCAGTTATTAAGAAACAAGGTGGGTACATTGAGTAATTTTTATATAGTTTGATTTCAATCACATCATAGCAATGAACAAGGACCTCAACAAATCCTAGATGTACTAGGTTTACAATCTAGGCCATGTTTTCGATGTATCAGAACTTAGAAGCCACCTAGTATATTTATTCAAGAGAGATATGAAATAAATACATAATAATAATTTGAGTCTCAAAGGATTCTATAAGCTTCTACGATCCCATCAAGATCCCATTTACGATCCTCTGATTAGTGTATTCTCCAAATATAGTCTAATATTATAGTCGAAACTTCCAATTATAGTACTCAATAAGTATAGGCTTAATTATATAGAGTCAGACCTGCTTAACGGTCACCTGTACATAGCGGCCACTATTTTTTGTCCCTTACTGGCGCTAAACCTGTCTATAACGGCCACTACCTCTATATAACGGCCAGTTCCTTTATCTAACGGCCACATTATATAGTGGTCGCCTCCCATAAGGTCTACCTTTCACAAGTCGTTGGGTGGCCATCACTAACTACTTCTACTATAGTATTTTATCGGTCACTTGTCTTAAAGGTCAACTTCTCTATATCATCACCATTAACATAAAGTCACTACCACACTAGTGTATAACGGTCAACCTCTCTATATCGGTTACCTGTCTATGACGGCCACTTTTGGTCAGTCCCTTCGGTGGCTGTTATAGACAAGTTTGACTGTATATATATTCATACAAAGATGGGCGGTACATCATTTCAAATCGTGCTAAAATGTGTATTTTAATGGATTCTGTGTTCGGCAGAGCAGTGTGCAATAATGTGATTTTTCAAACATCCAAAAAGGTATCAATTCATAATTTCATTATAGGTGTGAACTTCGTTCAAGACTCCAATTTGTGGGGTCAATTTACTCATGGATTCCAAAATCCACATTAAACAAGTCGATTTTGCATAACCAAAATACAAACATAAAATAATTAGAAAAACAGGCGACTGTATGCTAAAATTACGAAATTCAGATAGTGAATCCGGAAACTCGAAACCTCGGAGGAAATCAAAATCTGTTCTAGTTAACGGATTGCAGTAGTCCGAATTTTACGTCAATATTCGTAATCAACGTAATTTTTCCTTCATTTGAGTTGTCACTCGAAAATATTTGTGAATATTTTCCCTAGCAAAGCTGATTTTGTCATTTTCAAGTGACCCTTGTCTTGTTCGACGCCGCTGGGCTAGTCGAGTCTATTTATACACATATCAACCCCGATAGCATATTTTAACACCATTATACTGGTTTTTGCTGGAATTATTGAGTCCAACTTACCGCCATGTCCGGATTATCGAGTTGTACAAACTATATCCTATATATTGGTTGAAATCAAATAACCTGATTAAAAAGTGGTACACTATAGAATACTCTTCCAACATATGGCAAAGTTCGAGTTCACTTTAGCAACAAATTTGTAAGAGGAAAACACAATATTCTTGAATATTAAATATTATCGAGATTGGGGGTAGGATGATAGATGTAGTCATTCTAGAATGAATAATTACAAAAAGGATGTCTTGTAATCCTGGCAAGTAGTTCATTTTAGGTGGACACACAGTGGACAAAAACAGGCACTTTAGGGGGAATAGTAATGTAGGTAGCACCATTGTGTTTGAAATTTTGTGTATATAGTAAATCGATGCAAAGAACTCGATTGGATAAGCCAAAATTTACGTACGATTATACCTTCATATAATTTAGTGCGATTTCACAAAAGAGCACAAGATTTAACGTTTATGATTTGATAATACAGTGTACGCTGGTTATAATAACATCGTCGGGAACTGGACATAATGTTCTTATAACCAGTATGTAGTATATAGTAAATGCCGGTTATGAAAACACTAATTTAAACATATTTGGATGTAGAAACCATATTAAAGAAAAGTATTGTCATATCTACTATATAATTTATGCCAAATTCTACAAACATACTGGTAATGAAAACCAATTTTGATACTACACTAGGAGTGTTTTTATAACAGGTAAAATTCCATGGAGTAGAATACAAAAGATTACTTAATTCAAGTTGTGGTTCTTATATCCGGCATCTTCTGTATATGAGTTTTGGAAACCCATGAGTTATAAAAATGAATAAATCCGAATTTCTACTGATATATCCCCACGCTATTGTATTATGAGAAGATCATAACGATGTCAGATTAGAGTATTGGTAAGGCAAAATAGCTAATAGAAAATCAGGAAATAGTTCAATGGATTGTAAAAACATCATTAGTGTCATATAGAAACAAATAAAAACTCCACATGACGTTGATATACATCGAGTTTGTATATATTAGATTGGAGGAATAGTATTAGAAATATTAGAAATTTTCGAATATATCTCAAATTTAATATATCACTAACTATATACATAGGTGTCATTGCAGGGGTGGCCCCCCCAGGAAAAACGTCGGGGAAGGCTGGGCTTATCTGAATCGCAAGTACCAATCTATTCAGAGATATTATTACGATACTAATAATTAGTATCTCTGAATCGATTGCATCTAATTGTCAACCTCCTGTGTGTGTGATTTGCGGACATGATTTTTCCAATGAAGCAATGAAACCATCAAGACTGAAAGAACACTTTTCGATAAAACATCGTGAGCATAGCAACGAAGACATTGCTTTTTTCGAAATTTAAAGGCTAAAATAATGAAGCGGAATACTTCTTCTAACATGTTTAAGAAAGGAAATATTAAGAACAAAGACGGAATCTTAGCTTCATACAATATTTCCAAATTAATTGCAAAAATGGGAAGCCACATTGTATTGGCGAGAAGCTCATTCTTCCGAAATTATCGCATGTTCAACGGATGGTGCTCCTTCAATGATTGGTGGTTGCTATCGTGGAGGCAGTTCCTAACGTATGTTCCATACATTGTGTAATATTCCGTCAACACTTGGTAGCCAAGAAGCTTAGTAATGAGCTAAATTCCTCACCACAAGTAGTTATCACCGCAATTAACAGTATTAAAACACGAACACTAAAAGATGGTCTCTTTCAACAGTTTTATAATGAGAATGATGAACATTTCGAACGACTTCTCCTTGATGTCAGATGGTTATCAAAGGGATACTACTTGAAACAATATTGGAATTTTGGTCCTCCATTATATTATTCAAACTCGATTGTTGTGTGTGCTTTGTCCGTTGTCAAGGAAAGGACTTATGGAATGTAGTATTGAATTCGAATTTCTTAATTATGAGATGTCACATAACTATAATGTATTTATCGTGTTTATCAAGAATGTAAACAGATTTCTATCTAGCTTGAATAAATATATCAAATATGCTGAATCTGATTTTCATACTTTTGAATTAATCATATGAAATTTATTGTTGTTTTTATGATTATAAGTAAACAAATGGTTGAAATCTCAAAATATACGTAGACTTGCTCTTAACAGCTACAATAGGGCAACAAAGTACGCTGAATCCGAATTCCGCGTTTTCAAGTTTCTCATATGCATATTTATTGTTGTTTTTATGAATATAAAGTAAATAAATAATTGAAAGATATTTTTATTATTCATTTTGCAATTTTTAAACTTTGTCTAACTCGGGTTAAGTGGGCAGTTAGTGAAAAAGGTTGGGAAACACTGATATACAGGGGTACTGTTAATTAATACGGCAATTTTAGATTTGGTTCTTTATTAGTTCATGATATATATCATTTTGTATCTGAAATGAATGAACATTTTAATTGTGGAGATTTTGTTGCTGAAGAAATGGCAAAAGAGACTGCATTAGAATCTCTAATTGAAAACTTCACTCACCTTATTTCCGATTCAGAATCTATTGAACATCATCTTCTGGACTTTTTAGATATTAAGTCATTCTTTTCTAAACCTTTCGAAGAACAAGATTCATCTATTGCACGTAATATAGACAAATGTGTTCTCCTTCTTTCTCCCACTCACTCACTTGATTCACTTTTTTATTCTCTTTGTCATTTGTTCGCTGAACATCGCGAATTTATATATGATCAGATTACTGAACAATTTATTGAAATATTTAAAGATAAATCTTCTGCATATATATTGGAACAATTTTTTATTGACAATCCTCAAAGTTCTCTTTCAACAAACAAAACTCTCTTAAATTCTCAAACCATACTAATTCAATTATTCTATCAAAATCCTTTCCTCATTGCTTCAGAGTTATTCATTACATCTCTTATTGAACTAGAATTCCACAATTATTCCCTTAACCTACAAGACTTTATACTTCAACAACTGGATACAACACTCTCCTTGTCTAAACATTTTCTTTCTTCCGAAATAGCCCAAGAATTCTCGACCACTATTCTGCCTTCCCTAATCCAACATAAATGTATTGATTATCACTCTCATAATTTATTTTCGCTCATTGTTAATTACCCAGACTCCCTCCCGCGATTAAGCGAGTTTAAATCTCTGCTCAGGGCAAAGCAAAGTACTAATTCGATTGATCATTTCCAATACGAGTCAATAACTTGCTTACTACACCCAGGCTCCAATACAACTGACATTCTCACCTATTACTTATCTGCTATCCAGGCCATTCATACGTTGGGACGACCCTACTACGTGATTGACTTAATCAGTAATGTTATCTTTGCTTATCTTAAGGGACGCGATGATACCTTTCGCTGTATTATCTCTACATTTCTAACACAGAAATATTCTAACCAGCAAATGGTCCAACATGGTGAGAATATGAATCCTCTACTTGGTCTGGGTAACAGAGGTAGTGAGGATCGTCCTTTACCTTCATTTTTTTACAGCTCTTGTGCAGAAATACAACCCTCAACAGAAGATATAGTAAGTATATTCACGAATATATATGGTAGCAAGGAACTATTTATTTCTGAATACAGAACTCTATTGGCTGATCGGATTCTCGCTCAGTTCGATTTTGACCTGACCACTGAGTCATCGAACTTAGCGAAGCTCGAGACTAAATTTGGTGAATCTTATTTTACTCATTGTCGAGTTATGTTAAAGGATATTGCATTCTCTTTAGAGTTTCATGCTACATTGCAAGTAAAAATTACAAATTCTCCTTTTCAACTACTCCCTTATATATTGTCACACAATTTCTGGCCCACCTTTGTAGAAGAAAATCTGAAAGTTCCTGAAGAATTGTACCCTATGTTTGATCAAGTGAATTGGGAGTTTAGGACTCTCAAATCTAGACGAACTTTAGAATGGAAAGTTAATATAGGATTGGTGCAATTGGAAGTTAGTTTGAAACACAAAAAGATTCGTTTTTCTGTCAGTCCACTACATGCTATTATTTTGTTTTATTTCAAACAGAAAAGCACTTGGACATTGAGAGATATGGCATCTATTTTGAAGGTATTTCTTAACAAGTTATTAATTTAGTGTTGTAGAATTAGGTGTTTGTTCTAGATAAATGAGCTGAATTCAGGGCTTTATCTAGCGTTACGTAACCCGCGTACCGTAAGTGTATATAAGGCCCCAATATCCCAATACAGTGAATCAGCATTATTACCTAGAGTCCTGAAACCCCTTTTTTCAGAAAGAGTACGTTCTCAGTTTCATTTTTGCATTATTAAATATTCCAACTTTTAGTTCTTCGGACTTTTACTTCTCGAGATAGGATTTTGCTAAGTGGTTGTGCCACTATTGAAGTAGCTATAAGGCTCCAAGTCGAGCAATGACTATTTGATACTATGAACTGACGACTCTCAATTTCGGGTTTTCAAACTTGGGTCCATTGTTATCTCTAGAACTATATAGTGTATTGTTATTAAATATATTATTTTTGAATAGGAAGTCATATGTTGGGAGTCGATTGGTCATATTGCCTTACCTAAAATATTTGTCGAATCTGAGTTTTTTGGTTTTCACACCTTTCCACATTGTTTTTGATAATGTCAAAATATCGCTTCCTATTTGAGCTAGACATGAGAAATGTGTTATTATACGATCGGAATTAATAGGTAGCGACTCCTTTCGCCAGAATTCTTTACCTCATAGCCTACTATACACAGCCCTCGATACTATAGGTTTCAGGGATTTAACCATGGATTATTTCAAATTTATTACATTTGATAGGTAATTTTAATATTCTCGATTATATATATTGATACTTTTGGCACGAATAATTATATTATTGATAGTTAATAATTAAAAATAGCTATATCATCAAACTTTTGTCAGGCCGAAATGACGTCATCTGGTTTGCAAATGGGGAAGTATGTTGTCAAACATGTGTCATTTTTCAAGCTGTGTTAATCCAACACTAGTGCGACTTCGATTCCAAAATTAACGGTAAATGCCATATAAGGGTATATTCACGATTACTTCGCAGTGGTAAGAGTTATCATATCAAAATGTATTACAAAGGAATGGGAAGTTGGAAATATATTATAAATAGTTCATATTGATTTGACAAGAACTGCCACGATTATTCAGTTATAATTTCTTATTCGTGAAAATGAGTCATCCATTGTCCCTACTGTTGTAACTCAATAAGGAACTAACTTTATCAAGACAAATCTTGCATATTAGCATAAAAATTCACTGAGCTCATTCACGCATTAACTTTGAAATGAAGATGCAATATTTAACGTATTACAAGCCCTTAGAAGCTATTAAACAATGTCATATTTTACCAAACAAACCCTCACTTGACGAATATTTTGGCACATTCCTCACAATTTTTAGCATATACTGTTTGATAATTTGGTGTTCTACTAATTGTCAATACATTTATTCGGGGAAAAATGCATCGTTTCTGTAAAAAGAAACCCATATAAATACCTCTGCCCTAGTCCAAAATTCACAAGTTATTGTGAGGTCTTATGTATAGTAGGCTATGAGGTAAAGAAATTTGACTGAATTGCTTGTTACCTATGAATTCCCAGTGTATAATGACAAATTTTCCCATAATGTGGAAAGGTGTGAAACCCACATAACTCACATTCCACTAATATTTTGGTAAGGGATATAGCCAAAGGGATGTCGTTATCGGCCGATTTATTTATATGAGGTTTCTGTATTGCAGGATCGCATATTTGCCAGAATAAATGTATTACGGATGCGTAGAACAACATATTATCAACCATTATATACTAAAAATTTCAGGATGTGACGAATTATTTGTATGTCTAGATATCATTTATTTTGGTAAAATATGCCATTGTATGATAGCTTGAAATGGCCAGGATAACGCAAATATTGTTTCTTTCATTTCCGAGTTTATGTATGAAATGATCTATATAAATTATTATACAGAACAAGCGAGCTTCGCATTCTTGCGCTGTGTGGCTCGCGAACACTTCATTTCCGCGGGTGGCACCCTTCGGGTACATATGTATTTTATTCAATTATGGGGCCGTTTAAACGTTACATAACGCAAATTTCACAAATATTGACACCCCCTCCCTGTGTTACGCTTTTGGACGGTTTATAATACCAAAAGAATGGGGCTGTCACACTTCACGTACCACTCCCTCCCCTTGTAGCGTTACGTAACGTTTGAACAGCCCCTATTATACATATTATTGGTAGAGAGTATGTCCAGTGCTTATAAAGCATTAAAACGAGTCAAAGTAGATGTTCTATAGATCACATTAATTAATCAATCATTCATTCTACTTTATAAAGTTACGTAGAAATTTGCGAAAGTGGTCAATATTTATCTGTATTTCATTTTTGCCTTTGGCTCATTTTCGTCACTTTGACCGATTACTCGTTGAAATATATTAACATGCTTACCTGTGTATTCCAGTAACATTTTATTTAATGTTCGGGGAATAATTAATTAAAAGATTTAGTTTTCTATGTATTTTACTTAATGCTAAAAATAGTAGTTAAAGTTAATCAGTCAATTGATAAACAATACTAAACATAGTTACGAAGAAGAAGTTCGAGGCCAATTCACACTAAAACCATGTTCACTTCAATCGTTTATTTTGCGGACTTCGTATTGCTAGAGAAAAAACTTGTTATTATTCGAAACGTTGAGGTTTCGATAATTTTCTATTCGCGTCAACTATGATGTGCTATTTGACCGACTTCTCATCATTATTATGTTTTCTTCTACATACTATTAAGGGTCGGTGGATTATGTGTTTAAAATTTTTTTCAAATTTTCATTACTTTTGAAATATTTTATTTTGAAAAATTCACGAAGAAGTTAGACTAGGGTCACTTCAGTCACTAATTTGACTCACTCATACTCATTAGATTTAAACGAAACTAGTGTCATTGGAAAGAGTAGAGTTGAGCGTTTTAAGCATTATGTTTTGATTTTCAGACTTTTTTCTTTTAATTACTTTTTTTGTTGAAATTTTTAGTGTCACGACCAGACATGGAGTCAAATACCTTGAAAAGTATTTAATTCAAATACTAATACAAATGAAACTCTCTAATACAATACAGATGCAAATACTCTTTAATGACAATGTATTTAAATACAAATACAAATACTTTGGAATGTTTTCAATAACAAATACAAAAATAATTCGCCGAAACCGATGCAAATTCTAATATGTTTTGCCCGGACCATGCTTATTATATTTACAAAATTCTCATCTCCCCGTACCCGTCTCTAATTAATAGACCAATGATGGCGAATATGCAATTCACTTTTATATTATTTAATCTAACTATGAAAAAACCCAATACTATAATATCAGCTAATAAATACCATGAAGCTGCATAATATTCTACTACGTATATTATTGCCTAATTTTATCTAGGTCATATATGATTAACTGAAACTTATTATGGGTGTATAATAAATATTTGATTGTATTTATAAAGTATTTGAATATTTTAGTTACTTTTTGAAACTATTTAAATACAAATACAAATACAATACCAATATTTGAAAAAAAGTATTTCAATGCTCTCAAATATAAATACATATGTATTTGACCCCATGTCTGGAACGCCCGTTGTATATAGTTTCTTCGTATGAGTTAGATCTTCTTTTACAGGATTTTCTTTACGACTCCCTTGAATATACCAGCCTAAAAGTCAGAATTCGTTTCTGAAATTATATATGCATACTTTAGTGATATGGACGTTTATGAAAATTAAATTTCATTAAAAAATATTAACAACTCGCGGAGCTAGAGGAATTCAAATTTTAAGTCGGGAGTGAAAGTGATAGGGGATTAATCATATTCTACATAAGTAGGGTCAGTTCAAACTCATGTTTCTTACCCTAAATCCGAATGAATTTCAATTATTTTATGTTAATCGATAGTTGAGATAGAGACGTTAATAACAATATCGATATTTTTCGTGAAACACTCAAAATTATCACTAGCAACGGCCTGCGAAATTCGATAAATTCTCAGGATTTTGTGTATTACGAATTCTAACTTTGAGATCAATTCTTGAAGTTATTTCTCATCACACCCCCTTCAAAATTTATAGATATCTTCTTTCGTATCTTTAATTCAATTTCCTTAAAATAAACAGGTGGCCGCTAGTACTTTTTCTCTGATTTTTATATTAATTTTAATTTCATTTTTTCTCAATTTTCCTCATTTGCTTCACTATAATTATTTCGTTTTAAGATGGTAATTATTGCATATACTATACTCGTAAGACTATACAACACTTGCTAGATCATTTGTACGTATAGGAAGTCATATCGTCATACTTGTTAATTGTTATAGTTCCCATTGCAACTTGTTTCAACGAATATTTGAATTGAGGGACTTCTTTGTAGTTAACCTACACGCAAGAACTGTAGATGTATCAAAAGTGCTGTCGTATTATATAGTTGACTATAACATATTCAATACACAATATAATATTATACTCTATACCAATATAATCTCTTGACCGATTTATAACTTCGCTAATGCGATTAAGCATACCATTTGTCAAATTTTGAAGAATCACAGGGTCAATCCCTGACCGCACCTTTTCAAATGAATTATGAGGGAATTTATAGTGCTAACTTCGGGGAGTTTACTGAGCTTGTCTGCAAGGATAAACCATAATTTTTCGATTGGATTCAAATCCGGGGAGTTGCCTGGCCGTCATCCTTCGCCCAGTAGTTTGGCAGTTGTTCTGAACACCAAGTCCGAGTGAGCTTGGCTGTGTGGGCTGGAGCGCCATCTTGCCTAGAAATCGACTGGGACATCTTTTGAGTCATAGACCGTTCCAAAATGGTGCCAGAATTTGCTTTTCTTCTTATTGTATCCATGCAAGTTCCTTTCAATCTTTTTTCTCGATAATATTCTCCGTTAACATTCTGTTTCTGAGGGATTATATGGAGTTCTGAGAGTGCCTGATAAGACATCATCTCACAAACTTGGATTATCACCGGGAATTTAACACATTTGAATGGCTGAACATCGGCCGAACTATGTACCCACACTCGGTCGTTCTGCCTGTTTGGTGGTGCAAATAGTTGAAAGGGTGATTCATCGGACCATAAATCATTCTCCCAATCTGTTACAGTCAAATTCTTATGTTTTAGGGCGAAGTCGACTCAATCTTGCATCATTTTATTGGTCAGACGAGGGATTCGCTGCCTTTTGTAAGGATAAACATTGATGGATTGCCTCAAATAGCGATGGACTGTTGAATGTGAAGCGGAAAAACCAGAATTATCCAATGTACGTGCTATAGATGGTGTAGATTTCCTCTCTTCCCCAAAGTCTTGGTTGTAATAATTATAGGAACGCGAGAAAGATTCTTTGAGCGTTCGCTCCTTGGTAAAGTACCCAAGGATTGTCCAAGTTTTTCCCGACGGAACCATCTTTGGACTGATCTAATTGAAATTTCTAGAGCTTCTGACACTTTTTTAAGAGTCAAACCAGCCTTTAGCATCCCAATGGCTTATTTCGAAGTTCAATACTATGGTCGTTGACATCCATTATGCGAAAAGTGAACAAAAATGTAAAATTTAGCAAAATCTATCAAAAAGTGAGAATATATAATAATTTGTGCAGATAAATATACAAAAGAAATTCAAATATCGGAATAATAACAAAATGATAAGAGTAAAGAATGGGTCGTAAATATTATGATCTTCGGATAATTGTTGGTTATACGACATCACTTTTGATACGCCCTGTATATTACTTGTTGTGTAATATCATAGGTGTTTAATATTATAGTATACCACCCTCATATTATAGAATTTCTTTCTCAAGATGGTTCAAAGAGATAAATTAGAGTTAGTATTCAGAGCTATTTTACCATTTTATCACTAAAGCAATTACTAATATCAGTTTAATTTCTGTAATGAATGATTCCAATTATACTGTATGAAAACTTCCTCTTCGTGTCTGAAAATATTACACAACCATAAACATATATTGCCCAGTATAATTCTTACTATTGTCTAAACTCCTGAATATACATACATATATTACACATACTACTTGTAATTTCCATAGGGGAACCAGAAACCAGTCCATAAACAGGAAATATCTCATAATCATTGGACCGTTTTCAAAACATAAAATATTCATAATAATTCATTTAATTGAATTATATATATTTTGCTCACAGAATAATTATCTAACAATCTTCCCATATTTCTGCGCTCGCTACAAGATAAATTACTACTATAAGCACCCGTAGCATCTGTATGATGAGTTGAAAAAGATCCTTGAGAATACAAATTTACCACTATACGATTATTCAAAAATTCTTGTCCTCAATATAAAATCCATGTGCTCTACAATTAAGGAATTACACTCTGCTCTAACCAGTACAGTAACTACTGTGTGTGGGCCACCGCCTAATCAGTTTTGAGGCCCTCTTAAGCAAATCATAATTTCTAAGTAATGAATTATCTAAAAACAACTGAAAATCGAAAATTATCTGGATTGGCAAACTTCAACCACACATAATTTTTTACATCATGCAACTTAGAAGAAAATAAATTCGTCCAATCACTGATTGATGACATTCTATGATTCGAATCAGTGATGCACAACTATCTCATTACGTGATTTCGAGATAAAATTCTCCAAATTCACAGCTTTCAATCTGAAAGTCAACTCCAGAGCTGACCTCTAACAACGTATTCACAACTTGTTCACTTTCTACATTACACTTAGGATTGTGACCGTGGGGAAGGAGAATTGGTTCATTAACTAACATTCAACACGAACAAGGTATTCAGAGTAAACATATTGTAAGCTGGTAATACCATTAGTATCGAATTCCTTTCTTTGTTCCAATACCCAACTAATGAAAATGTTCAAATTTCTCCACTTAAATAGACAAATTTTTATTAAATATTTGACAAACTAAACTATGACCAAGGTTGTGTTAGAACTTACCACAAAACTAACAGTGACTACACAACAAAGCTATTGCTATAAGCACCTGTGATGAAATTAATGAAGTGAAAACACTGATCAATAAGACATGCATCAGTAAAATGCAAAAAAATCCAGATATATTTCTAGAATTAGATATCCCATAGATTTTGCGCCATCTACCCACAACTGAGCTTCAGATGTATTGAAGAAATAAAGTAATTTTTCTTCAAAATTTTCTTTATCAATACAATTAATTAAATTGACTACTTTAAATTTTATACACGGTTAAATCAGAGGCAAATGATGCCCATAATAGGAAACATATCGTCTCATAACTTGAATTCAAGTGTAAATATAGACTATCAAAATGATGAAACTGATATTCATCACTCAGCTAGTCTTTCTTACATCTTAAATATTTATCAACTTACGACAATAAGTATTTAGGTGCTGGATAAAATTAGATGTTAGTTCCGAAGAAAAATACCATAAGATGATGCATATGTTACTAGTTCGGTACGTGTTTACTTGTGTACACAAGAATTAATTTTAGCATTGACTCAAAATGAAAATGAAACCTTCAAAATATATTACCATTAAATGTTAAAAAGAGTACTAGCGACCACCTGTTTATTTTAAGGAAATTGAATTAAAGATACGAAAGAAGATATCTATAAATTTTGAAGGGGGTGTGATGAGAAATAACTTCAAGAATTGATCTCAAAGTTAGAATTCGTAATACACAAAATCCTGAGAATTTATCGAGTTTCGCAGGCCGTTGCTAGTGATAATTTTGAGTGTTTCACGAAAAATATCGATATTGTTATTAACGTCTCTATCTCAACTATCGATTAACATAAAATAATTGAAATTCATTCGGATTTAGGGTAAGAAACATGAGTTTGAACTGACCCTACTTATGTAGAATATGATTAATCCCCTATCACTTTCACTCCCGACTTAAAATTTGAATTCCTCTAGCTCCGCGAGTTGTTAATATTTTTTAATGAAGTTTAATTTTCAGAAACGAATTCTGACTCTTAGGCGGGTATATTCAAGGGAGTCGTGATCCACTAAAAATTTTAACCAAAAAAGTAACTAAAAGTAAATGTTCTTAAAATAAAAAATATTGCTTAAAACGCGCCACTCTCTTCTTACCAATGATACTAATATCGTTTAAATCTGATGAGTATAAGTGAGTCAAATTTGTGACTGAAGTGACCCTTGTCTAACTTCGTCATTGAATTTTTCCAAATAAAGTATTTCAAAAAGTAATGAATAATTTAAAAAGAAATTTTCAACACATAATCTACCAATCATCAATACTATGTAGAAGAAAACTTATATCAAAATATTAATGAGAAGCCGGTCAATTACACATTATAGTTAAAATAAATGGAAGAATTTTCAAATCCTCAATGCTAAGTCATCACACATATTTTACACTTCTGATGACATTTTCGTAATCCACTAACGCTATACTTTCGAATAATAACAAGTTATTTCTCTAGCAATACGGAAAGTCGTTCAAATACACGATTGAAGTAAACATGTTTTTTACTTTGAATTGGCTATTAAATTACAAAAAATGTATTTGTTGAGAATGTATATATCATCCACAATATAGTGGTGGTTACATTGGTTTCTCACGTATTGGTTTATTGCGTATTGCGTAATTTTCAATTAACAAGGCATAGCCACATGATTGACTAATTGGAATTTGATTAACTATTGAGTAATTTTTGCATCATAATTGAACTGGGTTAAAGCCTAACTTATGATAGAGTAATCCGTAGCCCACTTCAAGATGATCACCGAGTCAATTTTCACTAGACCATGCATATATTTTGATGAGAAAATCTATAATCACCGATGATATGAAACTGGTGCATTTTCACTTGAATACTCGTATTATAAATCTGTAAGAATTCACAAAAGCCACATTTGTGGAAATTTTTAGATCGATGTTGCGTCATTTGTTAGCGGAATTGGCACATATATATTACAACTGCTCCCTGAAGCATGTGTGTCGTTAATTATTTATCTATGCTCAAAATGTTGGAATACCAAATTCTCTCAAAACGTCTCTGTATATATAAGAATTTTTTAATGATAAAATCTCACGTTTCTGGGTTATCGCACAAACTATGGATGTCACATGTTTTTGCCAATACGAGGGTAGTCCAAAAAGTTTTTAGAATCTATGTGAAAGAATAGTAGGAAATGGATTATTTTTTTATAGTTTCTCGAAGTAAATACCAGATGACTGTATGTATAAATCCATCCTTCTAAACCAACTTTCAAAACAATTTTCCCAGTCTTCTTTGGTTAGGTCTTGGAGGGCCCCATTATAAGCCAGTCTTGCCTCTTCTGCACTATCGAAATGAACCCCTTTGATCTTCTTTTTTAGTTTAGGGAAAAGAAAGAAGTCGCATGGCGCCAAATCTGGGGAATATGCTGGATGGGGTATCAATTTTATACCATTTTCTGCAAAGAAATCCATTGTTAAAGCTGCCTTGTGTGCACTTGCATTGTCATGGTGCCATTGAAGTGAGGTGAGGTAGGCTTTAGGATGTAAAATGCTCCACTTTTCTATCACCTGAGGCATGCAAATGTTGACATACCAATTCGCAGTTACAGTCTTTTGCTCTATAAGGGGAATAGTAGCAACATGTCCCTTATTAGAGATGAAACTGGCGACCATTTGCTTGTTGCCACTTCGTGCACGTCTCAATTTTTGAGGGGGATCATCATCTGGAAAAAGCCAAACTGAAGATTGTTGCTTCGTCTCTGGGTCATATTGGTAAATCCAAGTCTCATCTCCCGTAATTAATGTATTCAATAGCTTTGAACGACCATGATCGAATTTTCTGATCATAAATTTGCACCAATCCACTCGAGTTGTCATTTGTTCTTCAGAAAGTTTATGTGGAATCCAACGTGCAGCCACTTTCCTCACCAAGAGTGTTCATGAAGTATGGCATGGAGGCTTCCTCTGCTGATGTCTAAATAACTCATTATTTCGTCAATTATGATTCGACGCTCATTTTTGATTATTTTCTTAACTTTCTGGATATTTTCTGGGTTAACCGCATCTGCAGGACGTCCTGATCGCATCTCATCACTTAGAGTCTTTCGTCCACGGTTAAATTCACCGTACCAGTTGTACACTGTAGCCAAAGATGGTGATTTTTCTCCAAATGTGTCCTGAAGTTGAATATGTGATTCTTTAGGACTGAGTTTTCTCATAAAGTCATAAAAAATCATTACGCGAAAGTCCCTCCTTTCCAAATGTAAATCCATGAGGAATAATTAAGTACGAATTTAAAATAAGAGCCAAGTGCTGACTATATAAGTAGCTGTCAAAAAAGTAATAAAAGATAAAAAGCTTAGATATTTTAACTAGAGTAGTTATAAATATAGTGTACTATAGATATAAGATGTATTGGTGTGCAAGAAATGAAGTTACAGCATTCATTCTAAAAACTTTTTGGACGACCCTCGTATCTACTTATAACTCGATTATCGTGAAAATTATGGTCAAACAGGATAGCCATTTTATAGTTTAGACCCAACTTACCTTGTGATACATTTTGAAACGATCTCTTGCCAATATGACGCAGTCATGAATATGCCCATATATGGTCATTTTGAGATTACGCAATAATCTTGTGAGATGTCATATCAAATGTATCACAAGGTTATGGGAAGTTTGGTTTATTCTACAAAAATTGCTGTCCTGATTTGACTATAATTTCCACAATAATCGAGTTATAGCTGGATATTGGCAAAACATGTAACATTCATAGTTTGTGCGATAACCCAGAAACGTGAGAGTTTTCATGAAAAAATTCTTATATGTACAGAGACGTTTTGAGATAATTTGGAATTCCAAACATTTTGAACATTGATCATTGATTAACGTTACACATGATTTCTAAGATGGAGCAGTTTTTAATATATATTTTGCCAATTACGCTAATAAATGACGTCACTTTGATCTCAAAATTTTACAAATGTGGCTTTTGTGAATTCTTGCATATGAATAATACAATTATTCGGGTGAAAATGTACCAGTTTCATATTATCGGTGATTTTTGATTTTCCAATCAAAATATATCCGCTTCCTCTTATCCCTGGTCCAAAGTAGTGATTAGGTCTTATCTTTTGTAGGATATGGCTAATAATATCACAATTGGTAAACCCTCGAATCTGATAGGTCAATACATTTTGAGACCTATCTCAGAGAGTTTTTGAGATATCCCTTAAATATTTGAAATTGTTCCTAGATTTATCATCTTCCAGACATATGCCAAATTTCAAGTCTCTAGCTCTTACAAGTTCCTCAATCAATTCGGAACACAAATAAACCATCTACAAATTCTATAATAGATATAAATACATTGTCATGTTAAAGTTGGCTAGTTCTTGAGTTATAGTACGGACCATGGATGACACATTAATATGAACTCCCAATTGTAAGTTTATTTCTCAACAATCGTGGAAGCCAAATCAGTATGGCCTATTTATAACAATGTAGTATAAACCCGCCTTCCTATACCATTGTAATACATATTGCATAGCCTTCTCTATATAAGCCGTACCATCAACCTTGAATATTTGGAGTGTACGGATATATTATCTTAGTATACAGAATGGTTTCTATCGCACAAACAGTACCTTTATGCCCAAATAAATGTATTATAGATATGTAGAATATCATGTCTCCAAACAAAACAAAAAATTCTCAAAATGTGCCAATTTCTATGCTTAGTAAGCATTATTTAGAGAATATGGGCCCATCTTTGATGAGCTGTAGAACGTCAAATATCGCATCTTTGATTTCAAAGTTAATGTACGAAAATGATGTAAAGATGCTTTTGTATTTCATATTAATAATTTGTTATGATAAAGTTGACAGGTTTTTGAGTTACAGTAGTGACCATGGATGGTGTTAATTTGTCAATATGAGGTGCATGCATTTGTTAGAATTTTGAGACTGTTATTTGTTAGAATTTTCCCTACTGTCACTTGTTAGAATATAATTTCAATCGACTGTTACTTTTAGAAATATTGAATAAATTTTCCGTTAGTATCAGTGCTTATATGTATTATTTTTAGTTTCAGCTATGTATATCGGGTATTATTTTTTTGATGAATTTTTATTTATTGAACATATATTTCGTGGAGATAAATGATAGCTTTAATGTTATATCTGGAAAATATAGTAATAATATAATTAATTGAAATAATTATATGTAATGAAAGATCATAATATTAAATGTTACGAGCCTTTGGCTCGTCGCTTCGCGATGAACTCGGCGCATTGCGCCTCGATCTATTCAACGGACAAACAAACAGACAAACAACAATTGAGAATTAATAATATTGATGGTTGCTTACAATATTCAGACTCAGTCTACTCGATTACCCCAGTATAGTCGTTGAAAGCATGATTCTACCTTAATTTTGAAATTTGTTTACTTTATGTACTTAAAAGTAAACAAATATTCACAATATGTTGTTTCAATACCATATTCGGACTCAGCATACTCGAATACCCCAGGATAGTCGTTGAAAATATGATTCTACCCAATTTTGAAATTTGTTTACTTTATGTACCTAAAAGTGAATAAATATTCACAATATGTTGTTTACAATACCATATTCAGACTCAGCGTACTCGATTATCCCAGGATAGTCGTTTAAAGTATGATTCTACCTCAATTTTGGAATTTGTTTACTTTATATTCATAAAAACAACAATAAATTTACATTGATTAAACCAAAAGTGTGAAAATCGGATACAGCAAGTTCGACATATTTAGTGGAGTTTTATTGAATTCTATTTCCTTGATAATCACGATAAATACATAGTTTTGCGACAATTTCATAATAGCATACCATAAATCCTTTTCTTGACAACGGACAAACTAACAAACAGACAAACAGACAAACAAGCTTTGAGATTTAATAATATAGATTAACTTGTGAATATTTGAAATCGTGTTTCGATTATCGAACGGCACACTGGACAAGGGTGTCCTAGTTCTTCGATTGATTTGCTACACTCCGTACAGCAGTTGGCATGTCTACAAGGCATGAAGATCTATGTTTCTGTACGATGCGCTAGACAAATAACGCACTTGTGAATTTCTCCAGTTGCCTCAACATTTTCGTCATCAGAATAATCACTTGATGAAAAATATTCTTGCGAATTTATGTTGTCAGTTGTGTTGCTAATCGCTTTCAGGAATTCCATCGGGTTGTAGTCTCCACAAGACAACTTTGGTGGAAATATTCCTACGTTCTTAATTTTTTATGTTTTTTTTCGTGGTCAGCTGATTCCTCTTCCCTTCCGAAAACGTCCTATATCATTATTTGTATCTTGTATTATTTCATTTAATACAGTTTCCGTGAACGTCCAATACTTGGATGATTGGTTCTCACAATTGATTTAAGTTTAGAATGATAGCTTTCTGCCCCATTATTAGTAGCGATGTTGATTTCATAAATAGAAAGTTCTTCCGGAGTTATTTGATTGATCCAACGTTTTGCAATAGTTCTTAAGTTTTTCGAATTTTGATTTCTCAGTATTTTCTATGACTGGAATTAGAAGGAATTCGAAAGTGGGAATAATTAGTGGAGCTGGCAAATCGAGATTGCCATTAATTGTTTTATGTAACCAATTACTTCTGGACTATCTCCCAAACTTTGGGTAAGACCAAATTTTTGTGATTTAGCCCAAATTCGCTGGGTGTAATGAAACCAGCAACTGAGAATTCTCGCTTGAGAGAACACTACCTTAAAAGCATTTCTTGCTGCTGGTTCCCAATCTGACATAGTCGCTAATGGCCGAAATTGTGGAACATTAATAAAGATACTTTCCAATACTGCTTGATATAATTCCCGGGTCTTGAATGTCATTAAATAATGTACAACTGGTAAAGCATGTCTTCCCACTGTAACAAATATTGTCCAGAGCTGAGAGAATTGAGTTGGAAAGGTAAAAAATGTTCCATCAAATTGAACATTGGCCACCTCGTCCAAAAATGTTTGCATCTGCTCTGAAAAAAGGATCACACCTGCTTGTTCACTTCTCGATACGCTATACTTATAATATTCCCCCAATGTTGTTGTTGGCAACAAAGCAACAAACTCGGAAGCTGTAAGCGGAATTTTCGGTTGTAATTTACGCCTCCCTCATTAGAGGGATGACTCGCATTCTGTAAAGCGATATCACTTGCACAAGGATCATTTCTTGCAACATCGTAAAAACTCTTCGAGATTTAGTTTGTGGATTCGCGGCCATAGTTTTACATCTTGTTTTCAATTGATAAACTTCTGTTTGATACGTTTCTACATTATAACTATGCAATTTCAAAGGTGTGATCAAATTGGTTTCATGATTTAGTTTACTAGAACCCTTACACCCACCTCTAAACAACACACATCGAAGGTACACTAAACTGCCCTTTACTTTTGATTTAATATATTTGTTACCATCTTGAGTTGTAAAAATTCTTCCGACACTGCGCTTGTTTCATCTAATGTGTATTCCATGACAATAATATTTTAGAACAGTTAAGTTATGAATTTATACTCTATTTGGAAGTTGGTGTATGCGTTTCATACGTGAAGTGGCAATCAAAAACAAGATAATTGTTTATTTAACAAAGAATCAGATTTTAGAAATGATGATGAATAGACGTGGATTTGATGGATTCTGACTATAGAAAAATTTATTGAGAATACATAAAAGTTGACCGATATTATATGGATATACTAATTATTCTAAGAAGTGACAGTAACCTGAAAAACTGTTCTGACAAACGACAATTGGGATAATTCTAACAAATGACAGTGTCAAAATTCTAACAAATGCAGCGCCCCGTCACTATGATTTATAAGTAGAAAACCCTCAATGATATAACAAAACTCACTATTGCCGATTTCCCATGCCCTTGTGGTACATTTTGATTTGATATGATATCTACAAGGATTATCGCATAGTCATCAATAAAGCCATATATGGTAATATTCAGGAGTGCGTAATTATCGTAGGAGATATCATATCAACAAGTACTAAAAGGGTATGGGAAATCGGGGTATATACTATAAATTGGCAATAGTGAGCTTTGTTATATCATTGAGAGTTTTCGACTTATAAATGCATAATGACAAATTATCACCATCCAAGGTCACCACTGTAACTCAAAAACCTGTCAACTTTATCATGACAAATTTTTAATATGTGTACAAAAGTATCCTTACATCATTTCGTACATTAACTTTGAAACCAAAGATGCAATATTTGACGTTCTACAGCTCATCAAAGATTGGGCCATATTCTCCAAATAATGAGTACTAAGCAAATAAATTGGCACATTTTGGTATTTTTTTGCTTTGTTGGTTTTGGAGACATGCTATTCTACATATCTATGATACATTTACTTGGGCATATAAGTACTGTTTGTGCGATAGGAAACCATTCTGTATGCTAATATAATAATTACCGTGCACTACTATATCCCTGGTACATCTGATGGTAGCCTTATATAGAGAAGGCTATACATATTGTCATGATAATTTTACCAATGTTACGCAATCGTGAATATACTCATATATAGTCATTTTTATGATTACGCAATAAGCTTAAGAGATATCATGTCAAAATGTGTTACAAGTTAATGGGAAGTCGGCTATATCGCACTATAAATAGGCTATCCTGATTTGACAATAACTTTCACGATTATTGATTTATTAGCGTGTTTTGCTTGCTAGGCCGCTGCGCGACAGCGTAGGACCTCAGGTTAGCTTAAGTATTAAATAGCGGCATTTCTTACTACTCTTGGTCGCTACGCGAGGGTATATACTCAGTACTACGTGCCTTGAGGTTGATTTTTCATAACCTATTGAGATTGAGAGTCCATAGTCCATAGTATTAAGTAGTCTATTGCTCAGCACTTGTGCCTAGATTAAGTTTATTTAGAAATATTTCTTCTAACTTTGAAATTCTTTTGATAAGAAAGATACACAAGTTAGTGATAATATAATAGAATAATACAACAATATTCTAGTTTATAAATTTGTTTGTACTCTGGGGTTATCCATAAAATACTCCATATTGACATATGATTAATCAATATTTTAGTCGATTTTAGGGTTTTCGAGACTGCTGAAAACGATTATGATGTTTTCGAATTGATTTGAGGAGGTCAATTTATTGACTATTCGAAGATGTTTGGGCACTGTGTGCAAGTTCTAGGGCATTTGTTCTCAACCTTTTTTCTTCTGCGGACCTCTTGGTCCATTTTATGGAGTCCGTGGATCCCCTGCTAATAAACATAACGAAAACATTTTTAGGCCGCGGACCCCCGGTCGAGAACCACTGTTCTAGGGATATGTAGTGACCATGGATGGCATATTTTGGTCAATCTTTACCGATTACTTGACACCCTTTATAGACATGGCAAAATCGTCTTGGAAACAGGTTCTATATACTCAACTTTTCATATCCTGATAATACATTTTGATGTCATATCTCAAACCATTGTGCGCAATCTTGAAAATGACCATATATTGCATAATTGATAATTGCTTCACAATGGTCGGAAATATGACAATAGAATATATCATCAGGGTACTGGAAGTTGGGTATAGAGAACCTGATTGCAAGACAATTTGGCCATATCTATAAAGGTTGTCAAGTTATAGGTAACGTTTGACAAAAATATGCCATCCATGGTCACTACTATGACTCTAGAACGTGTCTGCTTTATCATAAGAAATTATTTACATTATTATTAACGTATAACACGTCCTTAGAACAAAATGTGTACATTCTGTAGCTTTAAAGGCAATAGTTATTTCTTTACAATGCTTTCAAATTGGAGCATTTTGTTGACCAAATTGCTTTGTACTCATCCAGATTACATTATTTCGATCCGGAAATAGATTGTAGGTATAGACTTTGTGTAGTTTTAAGTATCAATAACACATTTCAGGGCTGTATCAACTCATTCATTTTTATTGCACCAACTCATTCAACTCATTCATTTGGATGTAACCAACTCATTCAACTCATTCAATAAAATGAGTTGATTTGCCAACCCAAAATGAGTTGATACAGCCCTGACCGTATCAGAGATCATTAACATAATAAGCCGAAAGGAAAATATGCGTAAAATGAGTTGATTCAGCAATTCATTATCTAAAATGAGTTGGTTCAATCAACTCATTTCTAAAATGAGTTGAACTCATTTGAACTCATTTCATTGAACTATCAACTCATTCAACTTATTCAACTCATTCAATAAAATGAGTTGATACAGCCCTGACACATTTATTAGGGATAAATGCACCATTTTGATAATATCGAAACAAATAGACTTCCCTATGTAAATATATAAATTAACAATTTTATCCTTAGTCCAAAAATTATTAAGCACGCCATTACCTT
Organism: Oopsacas minuta; assembly: GCA_024704765.1. Taxonomy (NCBI): domain Eukaryota; kingdom Metazoa; phylum Porifera; class Hexactinellida; order Lyssacinosida; family Leucopsacidae; genus Oopsacas; species Oopsacas minuta. Next base: position 1,225,821 of record JAKMXF010000332.1, on the reverse strand, counting down.
AAATATAGAATGCTATGCACAAATACATTCAATATAGATACCATAAATCCTTTCCTTGAAGACAAACAAACAGACAGACAAACAGGCAGACTAAAAATGAGATTTAATGATATTGATTCTAAACTATGTTGTTAGACGGGTTGCATGCACTTGTCAGAATTTTGAAGTTGTAACAAATCAGAATGAATATTTGGAATATTGTCAATGTCAGGATGGATATTTCTAATATTGTCACATGTCAGTATCCAATTTATTACTCGTAGTAATTGTAACTAGCACGAATCGCTTGCTAGGTCGCTGTGCAACTGCTTAGGACCTGAGGCTAGCTTAAGTATTAAACAGCTACATTTTTTTTATGGTTTTGGTCGCTACGCGAAGGGATATCTCGGTACTACAGTGCCTCAAGGTTAATCTTCTGTGGAATTTGAATATTTTATTATCCATAGAGCTGCCAAATTCCATTTAATTGTCTTAGGTGGTCATACTGGAACTCTTATGTGGCTTTAGGTTAGTAATCTGGGCAATTCGTGTCTCGGATAATATGAAATTCTTAAAAATATCGAAATTTGGATAATTTTTTGTACAGTCATGATGACCTAATAATGCCATGATGAGTTTGTATTTGGCCAAAATTATGAAATCATAACGTTTGGCATATTGAGGTGTATCTGTGATTCAAATTTCAACTTCTATCATGTATCTTGTCTGAGCAGTGGCTATTAATGTGAATTTTCGAAAGTCCAAAAAGGTGACAATGACTTCATAATTTCGTCACAGGTGTGAATTTTCGGCCAAGACTCGAACTTGTCCAAGCCAGGCTCGAAATACCCTTGTATGCAGAAAATCAACCTTGAGGGTTCTCCAGTTTCTTAAATCAATTCTAGACATACAAATAGGGGTTGAATTTGGCCTGGCTCGGACAAAATTCATATCTATTACGAAATTATGACGTCATTGTAGATAACCCTTATTATGCCAAATGTTTTGGCCAAATTCAAAACTTATCATGGGATTATTACGCCATTATTACTTCAAAATATCAATTTTCTCCAGTTTTAAGGTATCTTAGTACCCAAGGCACGAAATTCCGAGATTACAAACTAATAGCCACTTAGCACCTCAACAATTACAACATAAGGGCATTAAATAGAATTTGGATTGGCTAGGGATAATACAAAATCTAAATTTCCGCAAGACATTATCCTCGAGGCACGTAATGCCGAGTATAATATTCAGTCGCGGTAGCGACTCAAACTATCAAGTACTTTAGCTGTTCAATACTTATACTAACCTGGAGCACTAAGCTGTTTTTGAGCGAAGAGCGCTAGTATAGATTAACTGCGTTTTCATATTATAGATTATCAGAGTTTATTTCTTAACTGTTTGAACTTAATTATCAGATAGACATGAAACTACATGCCAATAAATAGCAAGTATCATCATAGCCTACTTTACACAAGGCTCAGCAACAGAAATGCCATGGATGTTTGGAAATAATACAATATTTAATTATCTCAATGAATATTCTATTTAGATGCTAGTAGATGTATTTTCATAATAACAATATCTAAGAAATGCAGCCTAATCATCAGAACCTTTGTGCTTATCTACCTGAAGATTTCTCTGGGTTGTGGCTGTAGGTTTCAGCTTTTTAATTTTACGATTACTTATTTTATCTCTTGACTGGAAGTCACCTGAGAATTGAAATTCCTTACTTTATTCGAGATTATGCATTTTGAGTGAGTATTCTTCTAGGATAATTCCAACCAAAGTGATCACAATGGAGCATTTATTTCTCCAAATTTCGCTTTGAACATTTTCCATCTTTGTTGTTGCAAGTTCCACAAGGATTCTCTTGGTGGATCCTGCCAGACTGATTCATCAATTCATCACTTCTCTCAATATGTACAAACAGTTTCGGAACAATAATTACAGCATCTATAACAGCATCATAAGGCCATTTGAGGTTTCCTCTGTCAATTAACTCTAGCATTTGAATTTTGACACTGGAAGTTCATCTATATGAAGGATTTTATATTTTGTGAATAATTTCAGGAAATGATTACAAGGGGCAAAGTGTTTTCCTAGCTGGTGAATTGTATATCCGCCAATGAATGCTAAGGATTGAACGTGTGAGGATCTAGTGATATATTAGATAGGTTCTCAAGTAAAGAATAGCACGGATCGGTGTCAAGTGAGGAATCAGTAGTATGTTCATCAGTTGGACCCGCGTATCATCAAATTTGACATTCGTTGTTTCATTGAAGAGAGTTCTTATTTCATCTGATAAGAATTGATTTTTAATAGTTACCGAGAAATTGAGATTGTCTGTAAAGTTGATGTTATTAACATATCACAGAACTATGTAAATGTAAGAGGACTTTTAGGTTGAAGTGTCCTTCTTGCGCGATACATTGACGACTCACATTCCTCGAACTAAATATCAGCTGCGCAGACGTAGTTTCTTGTTGCGTCATCAAATATATTTCTTATGTTTGTTTGTGATTGTTTAGCGATTGTTTTACAGTTTGTTTTGTGTTGGTATCCATCAGTTTTATAGTATCCAATATCATGATGTACTGTTTCATTCGAGGAATCAGACTTCTTACACGGTTCAATTTGCTGGTTCCCTTACAACCTGTCCTAAATATCGCGCATATAAGATAAATATAATCATCCGTGAATTTAGAATGAACATAATTATGTCCGTCCGCTGTTGTAATAATCTTTGCCAAGGATCGTTTATATTCTTGTGAGGTAATTCCATTATCGTTTATATTATGATGGTTATATGATTCGCTAATTATACACGATATTTCATTGTTCACATTTTAGATTGACTTGACACCAGAACTGTTAACACCAGAAAAATAACAAACTACACAAGTGACAAAAAATATCTTCTCAGATTCGTTAATAAATAACAAAAGTAATCTGCATTCTGGTTACTCTGACAATTATTATCAAAAATCTAAGGATTCTAACAAGTGACAATATAAAATATCCATTCTGACATGTGACAATTCTGCTAAAGTCCATTCTAACCTGTGACAACTACATTTTTCTGACAACTGACAACTTCAAAATTCTGACAAATGCAGCTTGCCCTTGTAGATATACATGTGGCAGGGCAGGGCTTCAGACCTGTATGACGCGGCCTGTTGCGATTTCTAATCAATTGTATTGAACTTGGAAACAACTATGATGAGATCCATGATTTCGTTGTTTCTCTGGATGAATCGCTAAGATTTAGGAACACATGTCACACAGTAAATCTATACAAGGTTAGTAAATCTGTTGTTTCAACTGCCTTAAAACACATACTTGCCAACCAGAGTGAAGGAAAAGCGGGACGAAAGGTGTTAATTTAGCAGAAGATTGCAGGACGCTTTATATTTGCATTTGACTGCACTACAAAAAGCAGGATAATTTATGTTTTTGGCAAGTTTTGGTTGACATTTGCCTCAACTAAAGCGGGATATCGCTCCCAAAAACGGGGCTGTTGGCAAGCATGAAATTATATTTTGGTTGTTGTGGCCCCTGGGCATTGTCCCTGTTTCCCATGTGTTAATCCTGCCCAGTACTCAGTAGGTGTTTTGGAACGATATAATCATGTCCTTTGTTTAGGGTGACCAGATGGTTTTGGTTCAACCTGGACAATACAGGGTGTCCAGAAATTAATGTCACCTTACGTTATGTTAAGAATAAGAAAATACCAGTGTACTATTGAATTCATTTATTTCCTAATATAACCACCCTCCAATTCTAAACATTTTCTAATTCTATTGGGCATCCCTGTAACTAGATTCTCGAGACAAGATGGATCAATGTTGGACCAGGCCATTTTTAGAGATTTCTTAAGGTTTTCTAGGTTATTTGATTGAGGCAACTCGTCAAGTCTCTGTTTGAGAATTGACCAAAGATTCTCAATTGGATTCAGGTCTGGAGAGTTACCTGGCCACTTCTCTTTAGCCCAGAAATTTGGTCAGTGGTTTTTACACCAATCTTGAGTAATGTTGGCTCTGTGGGGTGGAGCACCATCTTGCATCAATGTGGCCTTCAACGGGTCTGCTATCATTCTCTTTTCGAGTATTGTCCCTGTTTTCGTTTGCGGTTTAGTGCATCTTTACAGGTTTTGGTCAGTATTTCAGACACATAATAAGAAGCATTCACAGTTCGTTTGGGTGGCACAAAGTGTAATTCTGATAGTGCCTGATGGCTCATCATGCCCCAAACCATGATTTCTTCGGAATTTAACCGTTTCCTGAGGGAGAACATCTGAAGAATTATGACACCAGACACAATAATTTTGATGATTGGATGAATGGAAAAGTTCGAAGGGTGACTCATCTGTCCAGAGAATACATTTCCAATCATCTACTGACCACACACTGTATTTTTGACAGAATTCCAGTCTGTTTGTCTTTTGCTTTCCGGTCAATTTTGGCTGTTTAGGTCGTTTGAAGGCCTTAACTCCCAGGGATTTGGATGAATATGAGTGCACAGTGCTCTTGGATATAGAATACCCCTTCCTGATCACTACTTTCGGCCAGGGATAAAAGTAAGTGGATATATTTTGATGGGAAATTCTTCATTTTTTTAATATTTTTTAAAGAAACGGATTTAGATCATTGGAATTTCAACATTTTGAATATAGAGTTATAATTAACGTTATACTTGCTTTCAAAGATGGAACATTTTTTAATACATATGTGCCAATTTCGCTAGTAAATACCTCACTTCGATCTGTAAATCTATGTGGCTGTTGTTAATTCTTGCTTACATTTATTCAGGTGAAAATGTACCAGTTTCATATTATCGATGATTATAGAATTTCTCATCAAAATATATCCACTTCCTTTTATTCCTGGCAGTGAGAATTGACTCAGTGATCAGTCCTTTCTTTAGTAGGCTATGGGTAGAACAAACTAGGCCTATATGGATTGTATTGTGATGTGAGAGTGTCACTTCCGTCTATATATAGGTGTTCGTGATTATAGTGATTCAATTTAAATCAAACGAAATCAATTCATTGGATTCTATTTCAATCTAAATTCAAATCATATCATATCAAATCTAATCCAATCAATATAATTCAATTTAATTCAATTCAATAAATTCAATAATCAATCAAATTACTTGAAATCAAATCAATTTATTTCAAATTTAGATCAATGAAATCATATTGAATGATCTGATCCGCCACCGATCATTTTCCATTCATTTTGCAGTACTAATAAGTGAAGCATCCGAATGTCTGTATCAACTCATTTTAAGTTGGCAAAAATTCATTCAGGCCCGATATGCGTTGTCAACTTATTCATTTGATCCCAACCAACTCTTTCAACTCATTCAAGGAAATGAATTGATTTTTGCCAACTCAAAATGAGTTGATACAGCCCTACCGGAGTAATAACTCAATCAATTGAAATCATATTTACCATCCAACTCAATCCAATCAGATCAAAAAGTGATGTATTTTTCAGATCATTTTGAATTGACTCAAAATGATCTGAAAATCCTAAAATTTATTCAATGTATTTTTATACTTAAATATTTTAACACTATTACGCTATATCCACAGTATATTTTTGCAAAATCCAGGAAAAACAAAAATAATTTTGAATTCAATTCAGACAACAAGAATTATGAATCATTTGGATAATTCATAATTCTTGATGTCTGAAATTAATTTTCAAAAATATTTTTGTTTTCCTGGATTATCCAAAACTATCCTGTAGATATAGCGTAAGTAGGGTTTGAAATCACTGAAAATTTGATGAATATGATGAGATTATGTGTAATATGGGATTAAGTAAAACTACTATTGCGATTTCTCATGTTTAGTATACAAAAATTTGTGATGTTCTATTTAAGGAGTCATTCGAGTATAAAATTTGAATGGTTCGTAATTTATGGCCAATTTTCCATGAATTCGTCAACTCAGTGATCAGGTATTATCTTTTCTTATCTTTAAACCGTAAAATTTCCTGCAAAAATCTGATTTTTAACCAGCCATATTTATTATTTGTACGATATGATGATTTAATTTATTTCCGACTATATTGTTTATATATTTATTTACTACTTAGTACAAATTATTTACAAATCCATGTTATATTCCCTATCCATCTCCTACGACGTAGAAGGATGAAAATGTGATTATTTGCATGTTCTAAGCCAGAATCCACTGGATGGAAAGTGGGCAACATTGAGTATTTTTTTATCTACATAGACCTTATGGCGTGTTCAACGTTTTTAATCAATGTGTAAATTTAATTTGAAATTTTTGATTTACTCATTTTAGCTCCCCAAAGGTAAAATGATTTACTTTGTAGATTTTATTCTGTAATTATAATCAAATTATCATTTTGAATTTTTTATCAGTTTCAAATATCCAATCGTTTGAATGGATGAATATTTTAGTGAAAAATTTTTCCTTTGCATCACTCAGGAATTTGACGACATTCCATTCTCAAAGTGTCTCGTCATCATATCGAGTGACCTCTCTTTCGACTACAATTGGCATTTAGGGTCCGAATAGATGCCTAACACGACTCAGTATAGTTATTACATTTGCATTTGGCCAAAAGGGTATAGTCCTAATTATTATAAAATTTCCATGTGCAGGAAAACATTTTTTCCTTCGATTGGGCTCCCTATCAAATCAGAAAGTAAATCAACTATGTTGTAGCGAATAGCACTAGTCTCAGTTTCTGATATAGTCTGAAAGCAAATTAATATGTTTAAGTCCGTAAAACACGTCTGACACGCCCTAAGGTCTCTGTAAATATAAGCATGCTCAATGTTACCACCTTGCCACTCGGTGGATTCTGGCTCAGAACATGCTAGAGGTTTAGTAAACCATCATAAATGGTTCAGAGCAATCCCACGCCATAGTGGGACTATGAAGCCAACAAGAAAATTCTAGTAAGTTCATGTGATTTCAATTTACCTACTTTCATGTTTACAATAGTTTCTTAATTAATGGTATGCCTACATCACTTTTTAAGAAGAAGACTTTGAAAGAACTAACATATAATTGTTGTCTTGTTTTGTTACAGTTGCAAGTGATAGAATAATTCTAAAGAATACAACAGTAAGCAAAATTTTCCCTAACTGTCCTTCCTAACTTTCCGAATGGAATTCCAAACCCAAAAGACAATGCTTGATGAGAAACAACGATTGATGATGGAATCTGCATATTCCTAGAGACAACTAAAACGGTTGTTGAGTTCCTAGTTACTTCACTTTCCGACCTGATTTCTAAGCAAATTTAATCGACCTACGTAACGACTGGATAGCTAAAGTGTCCGATAGCAACCTATACATTTTATTAAACTAATGATTTAGAAACCAGTTCATTTTATCATCGATTGCCGGCAATATGCATACAACACAGTTTTTTCACTAAATATTTATGCAATATCACGGGTTGGTTACCAGTGGCGGACTAAGTCTAAATTTCTACCCGCCTGGCTGATCTTTGGGGCCTCCCAAGATTACTGTAGGAATGGGAATCCACATATGGGAATCATGTGAAGTTATGGCGCTGGAACATAGACTACTTAAATAAAGGACTGTAGGCTGCCAGTTCGCGTCCTGAAACTTGAGTCCATTGTGTTTTCTTGATGTCTCCTAATCCGCTAAAGTTAGCACGAAATGTATTATTGTTGGATAGGAAGTCTTATGTTAGCAGTCGATTGGTCATATTGCATTATCTAAAATATTTGTTGAATGTGAGTTATGTGGTTTTCACACTTTACATAACATGTTGATGATGTCAAAATATCGCTTCCAAATTGAGCTAGACATGATTAATGTGTTATTATACAATGGGAATTCATAAATACAGACTTTTTCAGTCAGATTTCCATACCTCATAGCCCACTATATATAAGACCTAACAGTATCTCGTGGATTTGCACTGGGGATGTTGTATTAGGTTGAATAATTTATATGGGGTTTCTGAATTGAAAAAAAGGTGCAATTTTGCCCGGATATATGTATTGCATATTTGTAGAACGCCTAATTATCAAACAGTATATGCTAAAAATTGTGAGGAATGTGCCGAAGTATTTGTCTAGTAAGCGTTGTATTTGGTCAAATATGTCTTTGTTTAATAGCTTCTAAGGCTTGTAATACGTTAAATATTTCATCATTCATTTCAATTTTAATGCATTAATGATCTAAGTGAATTTTTGTAATACAAATATAAAAGATGTCTAGTTTGTCGTTCGCTGTTTCGATTATTCGCAGAAAATATCTTGTGTCTCGTTTTACCGTTTGCGATGTATTACCTCTATTATTCTCGGTTTTCTTCCGAGTTATGTCATTTTGATAGGGAAACTTTGCAATTTTATATTTTTTAGGCACTACTAAGGCGAAAATGTATTTTCTTCATAAACAGCCCACTTACGTACATTGAACATTTTATCTAATTCAAGATATCTAGTGTTTTATGATATTTTTATCACGTAAATACAGAAACTTCACTATTATATTATAATTACGCATGTTTACCCTCTGATGCTCACACAAGTAGGTAATATTTTTAACTCTGTGAATACAATTAACCTTTTTCAACTCATTATTTCTTAATTATACATTCCGATCATATATAGTATTACTTGTTTGTCATTTTGTAATCTAGGAACGTAACTATTCTCATTGATCTTACGTCTTGCCGTTCGCGATTTTGCCATTCGAGACAATTCTCAGGAACCTAATCCCGCGAACGGCGAGGGCTGCCTGTATTAAGTATATTTTATGTGTTAGCAATTTACGAATGCAAAGCCTCAAATTACTATGGGAAATTTTGCTAATCTCAAGACTCTTTACGTGTGTTCCAAGCATTTCATGGTGGGAGACGTTGAGGATACACATAAACATGAGTACCCAATGGAGATGGCACTTATTGAGAAGCTCATCGCAAATATCGAAAGCTGAAAAGTTGCGGTATCGTTTATTTTACCTGGATTCCCAGTTTACTATATCACGAATCTACGTGGTGTCTCCTCTCAGACGAATGCCCCATCTAACCCAATCAATGAATCTCATTTTGATATCAAATTCTGAAGAGAATAAGAAGTTTCTGATCACCAGATTCCGGAATTATCAATTCTCAGCAACCCCAATAGCAATCCCATTACGTTATAGATATTGTATCCTATTGGTGTCGTAGTCTTTGGTCTGACTCTTCGGGCCACTCGGACACCATAAGTCGAGTAAGTACAGTGAACCGGGAAAATCCAGCCTTGATCTGACAGTACATTTTTTTAAGTTATGGAGAGCTTATAATCCTGACTTGAAGGTGTGAACACATTATCGTTTGAGTTATATATTTATTTAAAGAGAACTTGATTTGATTTGATTTTTAGATCAAATCAAATCCATCAAATCAGTGAAAAGATTTGTCAAATCCACAGCTCTGCTTGAGTATTTTGAAAGTTCGATACTACGAATATATCAAAATGTCCTGAAATATCCATTGATGGCAGCACAAGATAGGTCCGGGTCATACCCAGAGTTTTTGGTAAACTCCTGGTAGACCTCTGGCCTTGCTGACAGAGATTTCCAGGTGCCCAAATGTTTTGTGACATTTATGCTGTATCTCCACAGAACTCCAAAGAGAGAATGCTCATATTACTCCTCGAACTCTGTAATGAGGTTAATAATTTAATTTTGGTTACAGTCTCGATGTTGATAATCCCACTGAATACTGCTAAAATCACAATTAGTGTGTTTCATATTTCTAGAATAAATGGAAAGGTTAGGGGATTGTAAGGGGGATATATTTTCGGTTACCGTTAAATGCCAGGTTCCTTGAAACTATATCCCCACTCTAACAACTTTTCCACCACATTCTCCAATTCAGAAAGCATTATTTAGATATGTCCACAGTGCATCCTCGTTAATACAAATACTAACGGGTGTTAAAAATTTGTTGTCTTTACCGGTAGTTCGTATTAATCAGAGCAATACCATGTATATAACCACTTTCGGGACTTAATTTGTTTAAATATTTGTCTGTCTTATGCGAAAATTCGTACTAACCGTGTTATTAAATATCGAGGTTCCACTCTAGTTATACATAGAATAAGATGTATAATATTTCTTTTAGTTTTATGCTATTTAGGGAAAGATTGAATGGATAATCCGTCAACTGGAGGAACATGATGTGAATCATTTACTCAAGATGCCTAATCGTTGCCTCATAATTTACATACATGTACTTGAATCTCAAAATCAGCACTTTGGGTCCTAAATCAGTGGTAGATTGCTCTTAAGGTCTCACCTGCAACTGGATAACCCGCTGCTTCTACCTCCCATGGACTGATTTATGTGTTTACTGCTCTTATTTGTCAAGTTAGGTATCGTTTGCAGATGATAATGTGTAATTAAAAGGAATCTTTTTTAAAAATGTTTACTCCTGTTCTAATGTATTGCAATAGGAAAAATCAGTTGTGCGGTCTTATGTATGGTCAGCTATGATATTATCAAAGAAAGTTAGAAGCTTAATTCCTCGTAATTGGGGGGATAATAGAAACTTCAGGATTAAGTTCACAATTATTGTATTACATTAGATTATCTCGAACATACACTCTAATATATCTATTACTCCGCGACTGCTTAGTGCTCCAGGGTTAGCTTAAGTATCTATTAACCAGCTTTATTTTCTAGTTTGTCACATTGAGCGGTGCCTGTGATTCAAATCTCAAACTTCTATCATGTACTTGTATAATGGGTGAACAATGGTTAATACTGTGATTTTCGAAAATCAAAAGGGTGACAATGACGTCATAATTTCGTCATTTATGAATTTTCGTCCAATACTCGAACTTGTCCGATCCAGGTCCAAAATACCCATGTATGCCAAAAATCAGTCATGAGGGTCCTCCAGTTTCTTCAATCATTTCTGGACATATAAACATATATATATATCTGTATCATAAAATCCTATAATTCTGTAAGTGCTCGGACTCGGGTCTCGAAACTTAGGTCCATTGGTTATATTTGAAGTTCTATATTTCAAAAGTACCACGCTTTGTCCGAATAAGTGTATTACATATTTGTAGAATTATAATTCATCAATCCCAATTTGCATAATTTTTGTCAAATTTGTGAAATTTTGTACTTAGTATGCATTTTTGATAGTAAATGCACCCATCTTTGATACACCGTAAAACGATAAATACTACATATAAGATTTCAAAATTCGTACTCAATGATTTAGCGATATTTTTCATACAAAATATTAAAATTTAACTTGATAAAGTTGGGCGAATTCATGAGGTACCACGGATGACACATTTAATCAAATTCATTATGACACAAAAGGTTTAAATGTTTTCGCCCAATAATTCAGACCAATACCTAGTATATACCCGACTTACAATTTGCTAATAATATATTTTTGACATATATCTCTACTCACTACCAGTGATTTGGAAGGTTATTACTTTTCTATGTCAAAATGCCATTACAAATGTATAAATGAAGTAATATCCCTGTGAGTGAATACCCAGTATATACTCCTAATAATACATTTTAATATGTTATCCCTCCTCACTATGACGTATTTGAATAGGACCTTATATGGGTATAACATAGATTACTGATCTAACTCTCTTAATTAGCACCATTGCCTTAATGTATAGAATGCTATGTTTCTTTATTTTTTCGGAAGAGTGAAGTCATGGCCATAGCATTCTATACACTGAATTATATCTCGATTAGATTATCTTATATAATGATTTTTCATAATTTCATGTACTCCTTACTTACATCGAAGATATTTTGGATCATAACCTACTCTACTAAAAGGCCTTGCCAACCGCTAGTGAATTTTGGACCAGAGATTCGGTAGGAGTTGAAGTTACTTTTGCGTTTAGATTCAATATCACAGAAACTGCATTTTCCGCGAATAAATGTATTGCATAATTGTAGAGCAATATATTATCAACCATTATACTTATGGTAAAAAATCAGGAATGTGTGAAAATTCTGTCTAGTAACCATTTATTTGTTAAATTATGCCATTATTTAACTCCTTATAGTATGGCAAGTAATTCATCTTTGATTTCAAAGTGAACATATGAAATGATCTATGTTTACTTTTTGTAAAATATCAAAATTTTTTGTCATTATAAAATTGCCTCGTTCTTGAGTTACTGGAGATACTATGGATGACACATTTTTATGAAAATTATCGCAAATCGTATAACCATTTTATAGTATTACCAAACTTTCCATATCCTTGTAATTCATTTTGATGTGATACATCTGAATATCATTGCTTAACGTTAAAATGGCCGATATTTATACTTTAAATTGGTTATACTGATTTGGAAATAATTTCAATAATTATGAAATTCTAATTGGATATACATATATGTCTCATCCATGGTATCTCCAGTAACTCAAGAATGAGGCAATTTTATAATCGCAAAATCTTGATATTTTGCAACAAAGAAGTATCTATAGGTCATTTCATATGTTCACTTTGAAATCAAAGATGCATTATTTACCATACTATAAGAAATTAAATAATGGCATATTTTACAAATAAATGCTTACTAGACAAATTTTCACACGTTCCTGAATTTTTACCATAAGTTTAATGGCTGATAATATATTGTTCTACAGTTATGCAAAACATTTATTCGCACAAATATGCACAGTTTCTGCATAATTGAATCTACACGTAAATACCTTCATCTCCGAACGCACCCTTGGTCCAAAATTCACGAGAGGTTGGCAGGCCTTATATTAAAGTAGTGTATGTTTGTATGAATATTACGATAAACTTCTTTTGTGGGATATTCACAAAATTCATACATAAGTGAAAATAATCAAAATTCTGCACCTACATTGCTAAGAAGTTAATACTTCAACTTCAGGATCGGGTTGAAGAAATATATCCTCTGGTGCAAATACATCAATATTAGCATGTCAATATTCTATTATTTCCTACATTCTGTTGAATATATGTCACAGGTAAAAATTTAGTAACCACATTTTTATGGAAAAATCGTCCTACCCGAGAATTTTGGACCCCACTCCAGTTTTACGTTCATGGAATTAGGAAATATATTAATGGTGGAATATTAACCTTTGGAGAGTCAAGATCTCATACATGACGTGTATCAGTATCTGAAAGCTTGGTAATATACTAATTCGAGAAATATACCATTTCAACAACAAGATCAAGCTCTAAACTCCCAATCAAAAATCAGGAGGTAGTCTGCACCCGGACAACATTTCCTGGATAGTGGTATAATTACTATGTCAAGGGTATTTATTAAAATGCACATTTCTAAAATGATCATGGCCGGCCGTAACTGCTGTCCTGAATTCAATTTAATAGATATTGACTTGAAATATTAACAGAAGGTCCGACACACGTATAGATGTGCAGCTCATGTAACGATTTTCGATTCATGCTAAATCACCTTGATGACGCAGCATTTTCTCACTATTCTGTATATTGGCGAAAGTAGATATGGTGGATACTTGGTTAACACTGAACATAAGTTACATGGTCCCTTAAATCGTATTAACATCCTCATCTTGAATGACGGATAGAGGTCTTGCTACGTCATCATCACGTAGTTTAAATTCAAAAGGTTAATATCTCGAGTTAAAGATTAGATAGAAGTGAAACACGGATGAAATGTTAAAAGTTAAGCCTTCTAGGTGATAGCGTTATCACACCTCTGAGGTGACAATGACGCTGAATTTCTTTGACTTGGTTATTTGTAGATTGCATGATCAGTAGAGCCTTGATTTTGGTACCAAAGGTATCTAGTGATATCTCCTAAAGCCTAATTCACTCACAACTAAATTGGACCATTTTTTTAATATATTTGTAGTAAAATATTGAAAATTTTAACATATTTATGGTTAATAATTTTGCAGTAAGTCATAATCACCTAATTAAATATTAACATGGGAGTAGCTCGCGAATGAGAATAGATAGAAATACACTCATCATCACGTATAGAATGTTCAATACATTTGTACCTACAAAATGTGAATGATATCCGTATTATGAGATGATGATGATGCAGCAAAATAACTAATCATTAAAATTTGATTTCATCTTATCAACCTGAAATTTCAATAGGAAAATTACAATGGCACCGTTTGGAATTTCCTTAACTCCAACATCGACCTGACAATAACTAAAATGTAGACTCAATTCCACATATTCACAAAAATTTTCTGGATTTAATAACTAAAGGAAAAAGATCAATATTGCTTAATAAAATGTTTTACGGGGTGTTTAAATTTTCTAGGGGGGGACATTAAGAAGAATTTTGATTTCGTTAGCCATTGAATATACCTTACCCGAATTACGCTTGTATATTTCACGGGTGTTCAGTAGAACTCCAATAAGACCTCCCCTTGGAGAAAACATTGTGCGTGCAACATCTCTGAGAATTACGAGTCTTGGCCGAAAATACGCACCTATGACGAAATTATGACGTCATTGTCACCTTTTTATAGTTCGAAAATTCACATTATTTTCCACTGAGCCAATATACTTTATCGAAGTTTGAAATTTGAATCACAGCTACCCCTCAATGGCCAGATGTCCTGACTTCATTATTTTGACCAAATGCAATTTCATCATGGGAATATCTCACTTAGTGATTAATCATTTTTTACACCCTTTGCATATATTTCCAATTGATGCTAGAGATTTGGTTTCAAAGGTTAGACAGTGGCTAATTGCTTGATAATAATTCCGAATCTTATTCATAGAATTTGAGGATATAATATGAAGTACAGTGGGGGACTAATAATATTGACTTTCCTGAAATATTTTCAGATCCAAGAGCCCAAAATTAGTCGGGATGTTGTGCATATACGTATGACATGGGGGCTCATGCCCCCTGAAAAGAACAAAAAACTAATGATCCTGAGCTGCACTTCCAGTTGTCGACTAGACATTATTATATTATTTCTAAGTTTGTCTCTTGTCAGCCCATCTAGCCCCATCTCTATCTCCGCCACTGCTGTACAATTTCTAGTTAATAAGGTGTTGAATATACTCACTGTCCCATTGGACTGGGTCGTAAAACAATCGATTACCTCGTTACTTCAATTATCCGGAGCTATATATAACTATGGGTCCCAATCCCTGGATTCCTGCCAATTTTCACCCGAGATTGAGTTTTTTAGTCACGTTATCTCTCGCTAAGATATTAATGCAATGAGTAGAAACTGAACGAGTATCTTCATCAACTGCTTACCTCTGCAGTTCCGGACAAAACTTAATGATGAATCTATCGATTTTCTTTGTTTTAGTCGAGACATTGAGAGAAATCATGATAAGTATATTAATATCACTACAGATCAAAAAAGAGATAAGTATTTCTACTTTATCCTGCTTTATCATCATTTTATTTACATCGTTAGTAATTACTGTTTTACTAAAATAATTCCTAAATATGCTTTTAAACCGTTTTACTGTGGAACCTCGTTAATTCGAAGACGGCAATACGAATTTCCTGATAAGATGAACATGTTTACAAAATCAAGTCTCTACAATGGTTATTCAATTGGAATTACTCCGGTTATTTTTGACCGTCCGTTGGTTCCAGTGTTTCCATATGATTTTTTGTAGAGTATTCATAACTAGTATTGAAATCCGCCTCTGCCACCTATACATGTATTAATCCCTATGCATATACTCCATATTTATCGAAGCCAGATATTCTAAAAATTTACAGAGTTATGCGTTAAAGACGCGCTTGACAAGCTTTGTGGGAAATAGTCAGGGATTTTCTTATTAGAATACCCATTCGGATGTGGTGAAAATATGTGAATCTCTTATGTGAAACCTTTATTTTAACTGATAACTGTGTGTCTCAAGTAAAGAATTCTATTCTAGACCATTCCGTGGCATGTTAGTAGTATTTATATGACCATTAATGAAGATAGACACAGTACTAGAGCTAAAAATGGTCAATATGACCCTGCCCAATGAGTTCGCAATTATAACGTCATACTCTTGAATAGGAATAACACTCAACCTCATCTTAAACTATACTTAATTTCTGCGGTTTTTAGATTATTCTACTTACCCCTATTGGAAGTACAGTCAAACTTGTCTATAAACCGGCTTTCAAAGGGACTGGCTAAAAGTGGCAGTTAACTTATGTCCAGGTGTCTGCTATATAGAGATCGGTTACTAGTGAAATTGTTCCTCGGGACTTTATTTAAGTTTCCGTTTTACAGGACCCCCATACAGAGTGGATGTTAAGCAGATTCCACTCCACTGCAAGTCGACGGGTGAGAGGAACCAAGAGTACACAATCGCAATAAAGTCCAACACCCAAGAATCATCATTTATCATATTTTATTATCTATATCTAGTACTGTATTGCTAATGAATTGTCAATAAGAATCTTATGTGCAGCCCAGAACTCGATTACTAAATAGTCAATCGACCTGAGTAATCCTGATATCCTTGCCCCCCCCAGAAAAATTCCCTTATGAAACCCTGTTAGAGTGCTTTAGAATAGCACTGAAAAGCAATATAACTATTATACAGAATTTGAATATAGCCATTTCCTAATCTTAATGTATAGAATGCTATGGCATAACTATATGAAAGCAACATTTATATTATTAAGCATGAAACTTTCCACATAACATCTACATACCATAAGAAGTGATTCTAAACTTGGAGCAATCGGGAAAAGGGATTTCTGACTACTGCTTTAGCCATTTTTAATGTGCCACTTTATGACACATTTTGTAAAACTTAAATCCTTCCTAAATTCCAGTAGGTTGCTCTAATACAATTTCTTTTTCGATATTCGTCATCATCGAAATTTTTCCTTTCGTTTTAGTCAGTGCTTCCTAACCTTTACCAATTTAACGCCCCCTTATAGACTTAATATTTACAGAACGCCCCCTATTTAATACTTTATTGAATCAGTTTTTAATTACTGACTATATAGAAATATTAAGGATAGACTGATAGAGTGTCTAGGGACTAATCTAAGCATCAGTATACGTTGGAACATGTGATCCTTGACTTTGGTGGCTCTTTGCTAGTTTGACTACATCCGGTTCTAACTGCGTCAGAAAGAGTCTCAAGCCACCTCTTGTTGCTATTTCCAGTCGATTTCTTTGTTTTGTGGCAGATTAACTACTGTGCTGAATCCCTTTTCGACAAGATATGATGATGGAAATGCAACAAACATTAATTTCACAGTTTGAAAAATATGGGGATAGCGTTCAGAGACTTCCTTCTTCATCCAGAATGCACTATATCCGCATTGGGCGAATATGGCATTGTATTCGATATCATTCTGCAAATCGGTGAATTCTTCTTGAAATTGTGGGTCCAAAGTTTCTATATTTGTTCTAAATGGATTTATCACAAAATTAGGGATAACTAACTCGGTTAAATCTTTGGATCGAATCAACAAATCTTCGCTAAGGGAATCAACATGTGAACAGTAAATATGAATGTTGTCATCTCTAATGATGTTATTATTTGCCATATCCAGTTCACTTGAACAAGGTAACTGCCCAAATTCACGACGCGCAATATTCTGTCGGAACAAGGTTAGTTTACTTAAGAATGATAGAACAACGCCCTTCGCTTGAATAAGAGTAGTATTATTCCCTTGTAGCTGCTTATTCACTATATTCAGTTTCTCGAATATGTCAGGTAAGTAAGCCACATCAGTCCTTATCATTTTAACCTTTTCTGCCAGAGTTGAATCGTATTCTTCTAGGAACTCGACTATAGATTCAAACAGTTGATGGAATCGTTTCAAACAATTACCTTTAGAAAGCCAACTAACTTCAGTATGGAGAAGGAGCGTTTGTAATCTTCATCATTGTTTTCACAAAGTTGTTGAAAGATGCGATCATTCAGTGAGCGCTTTTTGATTTTGTTCGTAGCAGTAATCACGATTTGCAAAGACTGGTGAAGATTAGGTGTTAGGTGCTTAGCGATCAAATGTTGACGATGTATGACACAATGAATAGAGAAAACCTTCGGTACAGCTCGTTTCAGATGAGCTATGAAACCACGATGACGTCCAATCATTGAAGGTGCTCCAGCAGTAGCACACGCAATCATATTTCCCATTGGTATGTTCTTCTCTTCACAAATTGCTTTATCGCCATAAATATTGTCTCACCTTTAGGATCTGTTTCTAGTGGCTTGGAGAAGAGCATTTCTTCTTTTGATACACCATTGTGAATATATCGTACATATGCCATAAGTAAGGCTTTGTTGTCACGTAAGGTTGACTCATCAAGCTGTAAAGCGAATTCCGTAGTTTGTAAAACTTTACACAACTGTTGTTCAACATCTATAGCCAATTCTTCGATCTTCCTCGAAACTGAGTTATTACTTAAGGGAATTGATCTAACTACACTAGACGCATCTTGATGTATGACAGTAGATATAACCTCTCTTATAGCTGGAAGGATGAGCTTTTCACCTATTGTGCGAGGCTTTCCACATTTGGCGATTAAAAGAGATATATTGTAAGAAGCAACAAGACCATCGTCATTTTTAGTAGTAATTTTGTTAATCATTCCATCTATTGAACCACGATTTGCAAACTGCTTGCTTAAAATCGGGAAATATTTGAGATCCTTGACTTTCTTGTCAGGGTATTTCTTCGTCAAATGGCCGCACATACGTGAAGGTTTCATGCCCTCATTAGAGAACACTTGATTGCAGAGTAAACAAAAGGGTAATTGTTGATTAGTAGGTGAAGCGATGAAACCAAATTTCAGATAATCTATGGAGTATTGACGGCATTTTTTCTTGGGGTTTTCAGTCATGATTGGATATGCAAGAAAATCGTGTCTATTATTGAGGTAATTAGTGAAATAACATGGTATGATCACTTTTTATAACTTCTTTGCTAAGAAGCCGTCTGAACTGTTAATTCAAAACAAAGAAACAATACCATTGAAAGCATTAATTGATTGTAAATGGTGAATACTTAGCTCTTCTTGTGGACAACGTGTTAGAATTGTCATTATGGGTGAAGTGCACAACATATTCATGATACAATAGTATTTCGCAAAATTTACAGATGTTAGAATAAATTTTCATCCAACGGCTCATTATCTTGTCAGCGCCCCCCACAGCGCCCCCTTCCTCCATGGCGCCCCCTGAGGCAAAGCAAACGCCCCCGTTGGGAACCACTGGTTTAAGTGATCACGAATATGGTTGGGAATTGTTTTCTAGCAACGCAGGAATGTCCATGAATGTGAGAACATTCAATTCTCCAAATTTGTTGTACCCCTATCGAGCGACCCCTTGTCGCCACCGCTAGGATAGTTAAGCCTATTTATGCACACATCGACCCTCGATAGTATAGTTTGACACGATTGTACTAGATCGTCCTCTATAGTCTCCTAATATTCTCTAATTTTTGCATATTTCTTGTAGAAACATGATTTCAGCGTCTGAATTTGTGAGAAATAGAATTTTAAATATGCACTACCCGAACAAAAGTACTTGCACACCACTTAAAACGATTGTAAATCCTGGAAATGTGGCAAATATTTGAATATGCATACGTTTATTTCCCTGAAAGAACATTTGAGTATTTATGTTAATATTGTCCTGACTCAATCGATACATATCTTACTAATTAGAAACTTTCTATCCACACTTTGCTCATTAAATAGATAATGAACTAATTAAGTATTCAATTTGCAGATAACATCGAAATCAAATACAATGAAACAACATTGATAGTATATTTCAATTCTATGAGTCTGTATCACCCCAGTATGACAATTTCGAATTGGTAAGAGCAAACCTCGTTGGCATATTTGCATTTTCATTTCGTTCCTCAAGTGGCGGAAGTGGTACATCACTAGAATATTGGCACCAGAATGTAATACAGTATGAAAATCATTAGATATTCTCTAAACTGACTTACAAAATTTGTGTAATTGGAGATCAGGTCAATTTTTGCCACATTTATTTTCACAAACGAAGTGGCCAACATATTTGATATGTGCCACTTCTACCACATGTGGCACAAATGTGAAAATAATAATAAGTCAACAAGATTTGCTCTATGGATTCGAAATTGTCATAACGGGTTGATAAATATGCTTTCAGTACTTTTCAAATTTGGAATTGAATATTTAATTAGCTAATTACCTATTTAATGAACAATGTGTGACTAGAAAATTTCTAATGAGAAAAATATTCATCGATTTAGTCAGGGCAATGTTAACTGACATAATCGAATAGCTCTTTCAGGTATATTATACTATGTATTTTCAAATATTCCCCTTATTTCCAGGATATACAGTTGTATATTTAGTTGTGTGCAAGTTCTTTGGTTCGGTTAGGTATTTTTTACTGTGCGACTATACTTTAGTATAGTGGCCCAGTACTGAAATGGTTGCCTATATATTTTCTTTTTTTCTCCGTGAAAGCCCTGCAGCCAATACTCCATAGAATTAAGGTGACATATGGTGTGAGAATTATTGAAGGTATTCGCAGGGTGTGCTTCTACCCTTCGCTAATCAATCGGACACCAAGTGCCACTATTTCACACGAGTCAAACTTTTGTCTGGCCTCTAGCAAAAAATTATGAAAGGAAAGGTGTCAACATTTTCACACTTTTCGAAAGAGAAAACAAAAATATACAATTACAACCTGTACCGACAGGTCAGTTTATTAAATTCAATTTGTTTAATAAATGGCACTATGTAAGGTCAGGTTTAATCTAATGCACATAGTGCCTCCAATTAATAGTGCCACTTTTTAAACAAATTGAATTTAATAGACTAAACTGCAGGACAGTTTGTAATTTTATTTTTTTCCTCGCTCCGCTCGGATTTCAAATCCTTCAGACAATATATTTCCAATTTACTATGATTACCCAATCCATATTATGTTCAATTAGTTTGCAATAATTATCAGTTGACCAAATGATATTAATAGAAGGGAATATTGGAGAAGATTTTATCGGTACAAATTCAAGAGTGTCAAATTCGTAATCAGCGTATTGAATTACCCCCCTTTTGCTGTTTAGAACAATCTTCTACGATTATTCAAAGGTTATATAATCGGACAACCCCCTACAACGGACAAACTTCGTGAATTTGCCAAGCATGTATACTTAAGCAGTCTCCGAGGAGCGGACAACTCCGAATTCCGAATACCGGACAGGGAACTGGCCCCAAATGGCGCGTCTTAATGCATTTTCATCTTCCAAGAACGGACAACCACAAACTACAACCGATAATTTCATAGATATCACAAAATTTGCATAAAAATATGAGTGCTATACAAGTCCCATGTCTTCCAAGTCTTTCAATAATTCTTTCATCTTGTCAATGTAAACTTTGGGTCCATAAATGCGGTACACACAAGTGATTTCTAGTCCCTAACCTGCTTCTCTGATTTCTTTCTCTCCCTTAACCTCAGCAAGTCCTTTATTTGCTTCTCTTCTCAAAAATTGTGAAAGTCGAGGATGTTTTGAAGTAGCTATGGGCATTGGCACCCCAATATATACTGTAGCTAGTCTGCAAGTGTTAACCCAGTAGACAAAGTTATCTTCCTGACTTATTTTCGCACCCATTATAATATATATAGAGTATAAAGCAATGCCAACATGCTTAGGTTACTCATCAGTCATCACTATATTATATTCATTCTTATCACAGTATAATAATACTTGTGACTTCTCCTGTAACTACCCAACTTTAATACATGTAAAACGGCATTCAAAATGATACCTAGGTGTTTTGATAAAAAGATGGACCAGTCTCCGAGAAGCGGACAATTCTCTACAACGGACATAAACCATGTCACCAACGTGTCCATTATTCGAAGACTCCACTGTATGTCCCTTTTAATAATAATATTACTAATTATCATTTTGCTATTTTCCAATGATTTCCTCACTTGGAGTTACTTGTTGCAACCTAACACATTGAATTAGTTTCTTGATTTCGTAAGTTTGAATACACTTCAGAGACATCTAATGAATATATTCATCATTGTTAACAAAATACTATTAATGAATTTACATATTACAATTAAGTGCCCTAAATCAAACTGCAACAGTAATTTAACGCCAAACAATTTAAGGTGGTCCAAAAATCTGCATTAAGCTAATACCACATTTCTTATTACGCAGGCACTGCAATTTCATTTTTCGTTGTGTGTATTATATCAAACATTTATATACTTTCACACAGCTGATTCCGAATCTGAAGTCGATTTTCGGATATCATCTCACAATTGTAAGTTTTTCATATTACAAAATTATATAATTCCAAATTTTTGAAAAACTTCTCCCAAAGTATGATAGAGTTACAAAGTATTTGCCCTTCATTACAAACATAAACAGTTTTTTTGTACAATTACTCATTTTGCACGTCATAAATATTATTTTGTGATTTTTGTTGGTTTTTGTGTAATTCCCAATTTTCATGATAAAATGACCAGGTTATCTTACATAGAGCTTATTCTCTTTTCATTGAGACTCAATAATATTTAGTTCAAAAATCCACTCAATATATTTAAGGTCACATACTTATACTTAATTTTTCCTAAATTCTAGCAACTTTGCAATTTTCAAGTTGCGTATTATCTAATTGTGACGTAATGAAATATATTGGACCTAAAATTCGCAATCAGCACCCCGAAGTTAATATACATCAGTTGTCAAATTAACACAACTAAACAAGTATAGGCTTGTGTTATTCTTCCTTTATATGCGAAGTTACTGTTACTATTTTTCGATATACTCGGATGTCGTTTAGGGGTCGCAAAATTCGATCCAAGTGATTTTTTTAATAGATCATATAATAATACACTTATCCACAAATTATCTTTCCAATCGATACTTAGCCTAGTGGAATGTTTTATTGTGGGAAATTTCATATTATTCGGTTAACAGTTACCATTTTTCGTGCCGTTCCTACAGGGAGATGCCCTAATAGCATTGACGATCTGCTACGTCAGCGCGGCCATGCGAAATCTAGCAGTCTAATCAACATGAAAATTGGCATACATATACATTTCGGGTGGGAGATTTCACTTCGAGTATGAATTTTTTCAAAATGAATATTTCATATTTTTGGTGATTAATCCTATTTTCACACCTCTCTTTGTAAAATGCAAAAAAAAGCTAGAGATTAGGTTTCAACTGGTTGTCAGGGTAATTGGGTGCCTAGAGTAAGATTTTGAGAATTTCAGAGTCTGAAAGTTACAAATTCACAGAATTATCATATGAATAATCATATTTTCACACGTTTTGTATATTTTCAAATCATGCTAGGGATTTTGTTTCTACCGCTAGTAAGGGGTAATCGAGCTTGTAGGTTCCAAAGTTAACGTTTCCAATTTTATATCTACACTATCTATCATATTTTCACACATTTTTGCACAAATTTCTAATTGATGCTAGAGATTCCGTTTCGAAAGATAGACAAAGGGTAATTGTAGGACCATTTTTCGGAAGTATCTCCATGGGATTTGAGGATAGAACATGAAGTAGATTAGGGGATGAATAATATTGAATATCCTGATATATTTTTCAGATCTAGGAGCCCAAAGTCAGTCGGGTTCGGGGCATTGCGGAATTTATACGGGGGTCGGGAAGGCCCCCCCCAAAAGCATAATCCTGAGCTGCACTACCAATCGGCGGGACAATTTTACACTTCTATTAATTATCTAATATTTTCTTATCATTTTTGATATAATAATCCATATTAAGTGATTACGAACAAGAATATGGGATCACTATTATTCAATTAGCTTTTAACGGATCGTAAACCAAAAAATTAGAGTAATTCTCAAAACTAAATATTATACATTAATCGGATTGCTAAAGAGCTAGAGTCAGATCAAATATAAATCTATTGACGGGGCTTTGAAGGGGTCTAGAATGTATTATATATTGTCCTAACATGTATGTCTAACACCCCAAACCGTTCGAAAGATTGACCACAACCGACCACCTAACGTTTTCGAACTGTATTGTTCATGCAAATTGTGTCCGATTATACCATGTTCCCTTCTTATGACAGGTAAATATATTGATGGATGTGAAGTTAGCAGCGCGAATTGTAAGCGCGAGATAAATTGTAGCAACTTTTCACTTAGGGTGAATTTCCATTTCAAATTGTATCACAACATTTTCTAAAACCACTTCACAGTGGCTTTGCAAAAATTACTGATTTTCACTATACTAATTTATTTAATAACTTGACACCGCTAAATCAGAATTCCAATCTAATTGTAAACTAGTCATATAATTCTATGTGACTAACTTCATTGTATATATACTATGGAACTAATTTCTTATTTTGGGAAACCTTGAGTCTCTTGTCAACCTTGATGAGAGACTGAAAGTGGCTCATGTTTAATCTAAAATACACTCTGCGTTCTGTTAAATCTTGTGTAGATTTAACACTATTGAATCCTGTAGTAAATGTTCAAACGTGTAACTTTAATAGCCTAATAGTAATAACAAAGAATGAAAGAATGAATAAACCTATGATAATTGTTTATATACCAAACGAGTATCAATCTGCTATTGTCATCTACTGTAGAATGTTCTATAACTCATCTGGATACTACACTTCTCCCTCCTAATGAGGGACCCAGATTTGCTACAGGAAAAATCCTAAGTTTCCGGTTGGTACCTCTTTGGCGGGTAACGAGCCCTTCCCGAACGTTGCGGTTGAGGCACTTCAACTTTTGCGTGCTTGCAGAAGGCTTTTGTCCCAGCAACATTGGGGGGGGCATCCAATGTGGGCCAGTCATAATAGCCCTGGTGATCGTTTCCCCCAGGAGCTCCCTCAGATCTGTTTGTGGTCTTATGCGGTCCACATGTCGTCGAATAGTACGACCATCTTCCATATCAATACTGTAGGACATGGGCCCACTTTCATGCTTGATTCTACCCCTCAACCATCTGGTTTTACTCCCGAAGAAATCCCGTGCCAATACTATCTGCCCTTCTCTTAGGTATTTGCTAGGCTTCGTGTTCCTATCGTAATATTGCTTCTGAAGACTCCTGCTTGTTTGCTACTCAAGTAGCTGTATCAGGGAGTAGGCAGC
Source organism: Oopsacas minuta (assembly GCA_024704765.1). Taxonomy (NCBI): domain Eukaryota; kingdom Metazoa; phylum Porifera; class Hexactinellida; order Lyssacinosida; family Leucopsacidae; genus Oopsacas; species Oopsacas minuta. The sequence continues at coordinate 1,200,725 of JAKMXF010000332.1, read as the reverse complement.
TCATGTGTGTCCTCAACCGTCTTCCCATCATCAACTCCGCGGAAGAGATACCTGTTGTTGTATGGGGCGTAGTCCGGTAGTGAAATAGAAATCTTGCAACTCGAGTCTGTAATGTGTCACACGATTCCTTACCCATTGCGTCCTTGAAGGTCTGTACTGCCCTCTCTACTTGTCCATTAGAGGACGGGTGGTGTGGCGGTGTTCTGATATGCCTTATATTGTTCCGACAAGTAAATTCAGAGAATTCTTTGCTTGAAAAGACAGACCAATTATCAGACACTATCACTTCTGGTAGCCCATGAGTAGAAAACATCATTCTTAGGTTGTCAATGGTGTTTGTTGAAGTTGCCGAATTCACAATAGCGACCTTCAACCATTTGGAGTGAGCATCCACTACTAAGAAAAACATCTTGCTTAAGATTGGTACTGCATAATCTACGTGTACTCGTACCCATGGTTGCTGTGGCCACTCCCAAGGATGCAGGTGGTCTTTGGTGGGAGAATGTCTCGAAAACTGACATTGTGTGCATCGCTTTACTCTTTCCTCTAGCTGTCCATCGATTCCTGGCCACCACACATAACCTCTGGTTATGCTCTTCGTTTTCTAAATGCCAGGATGACCCTAGTGAAGCATATCCATTACCAATTCTCTACCCTTGGTAGGAATTACGACTCTTGCCCGCGTAGAATACACTCATCATGTACACTTAATTCATCTTTCTTCCTCTCAAAGTGAAGTAGAGAATTATCGTCAAATATTCCCCAACCTCTCTGTAGTGATAGGCGAACACGAGACAAAACTTGGCCGCTATCCGTCAATTGCCTGACCTTTCGGAAATTGAGGGAGAACAACTCCATGTTATCCACAAGGAGAATTGTCTCTCCTTGTACAGGAGTATTAGCTGGAGATTCCGGAAGTGGTATTTGACTCACACCATGAGCATGTCGAAGCTGCAAGTACTTATGTACTCTAACTTGTAATCGTAAGCTCCGAGCAATAACGCCCACCTCTGCAGTCTGGCTGAGGCCACGATAGCACAGGTTTTCTGTGGTTGGAAATATTTGCAAAGGCTAGTGATCCGAATTTATTGTAAAATGTTGCCCATACAGGAATGTGTGAAACTTCTTGAGCGAAAAATAATCGCTAACCCCTCTTTGTCTAGCTATGAATTTCCCCTCTCGGGAGCGGATAATGTACGCTAAGCGTAGTAGACAGGCTTATTAGAACCATCTCCCATGCGATGCGATAATACCGCTCCCAAACCATATGGTGAAGCGTCGCAACTCACGAGTAATTCCTTATCAGGATCAAATGGACTAGGAGTAGACTGGAAGCTAATAATCCTTTTGCGCTCGAACTCGGGCGATTGGTTAATCCCCAACTCCAATCGGTCTGTTTATGGAGTAAGAGATATAGAGGATCTAATGTGGACGCGAGGCTTGGTAGGAACTTACCGTAGTAGTTCATTAACCCGAGAAAAGATCCCAACTGACCGAGGTGCGGCCCTTATTACTTGAACCTTCTTTTCATTGTGGCTAAGTCCATCTGGAGGAATCGTGTGTCCAAGATAATTGACTGATTTGATATAAAAAGGAACATTTGGCCCTTTTCAAGCAAATCCCGAAGTTTCCAAACGTTCTAATAATAGTTCTCTCAAATTCCGAAAATGCTCGTCTTCCGTCCTTCCCCTTACTAAAATATCATTAATGTATACTCAGACCATAGGAATTCCCTGAAGTATGCTTTCAATCGTTCTCTGGAATATCGCTGGAGCCGATGCTATTCAGAATGGCAACCTGGTATACTGGAAATGGCCCTTGTGCGTATTGATTGTTGTTAATTTCTTTGAGTCTTCATGTAGGGGAATTTGTAGGTAAGCATACGCCAGGTCTAATTCGAAAAATGATTATCCAACAGCTCAGGAAGATAGGAGATCATCGATCCAGGGGAGTGGGTGTTTTGTCGATCTTAGCACCTTGATTTATTGTCACCTTATAGTCTCCACATATACGGATTGTCCCATCGCTCTTGGCCACTGGTACCACTGGCGCGGCTCAATCTGAAAACTGGACTGGTTCAATTACTCCTTCTTCTTGGAGTCGGGTTAATTCCTGTTCCACCTTCCCCGAGAAGTGCGAATGGTAAAGACCTGGCTCTAAAATATCTTGGTGACGTAACCGACTCAATGTAAATTCTGGTTTGAGTTCCTTTGACAAATCCCAGTCCGTCTTTAAACACATTAGCATGATGAGCTAGGACGCATTCTATCTCATTCAGTTGGATTAGGTTCTACTTGCAACAACTAAGACCAAGTCTTTCCATCAAGTCTCTTCCCAAGAGGCCCGGACCGTTACTTTGAAAACTATCAAGCTAAGTCGTACATGTCGTCTTTCTAGGCTTACCTCCACCCCGATTTCCCCACATACTTTAATGAGCTCACCGGTATAGGACTTTCCCGAGAGGCTGTATTCTTAAGCGCAGGTGCATTTCCGGGAATCCAGATCTGTTCAAAATTTGCCTTGCTTATGACAGATCTGGTCGCTCCAGTATCAATCTCCATTTCTAGATCTGCCCCACTCACTCTTGCATGTATCCGTAAGGAAGCTAAATTCGAATCTCGAACATTGTATAGATTATATTCTGGGAATGGATCTCCATTGACTACTTCACCTTCACCGCTAACAACGTGGATACCTCTTCGGTATCGATTGGAGTCGCGTCTCGTCTCGGGTTGTTCCGACAAACTCTCGCTAAAGGTCCTCGCTTTTGGTACTTGAAACAGGTGACTTCCTTAAAATTACAGTCTTTTGATTGCTGCCTGCCCCTGCACCGGTTGCATGTATCCTCCTGGGAATAATGTTTGATGCGGACTCGATTAGAAGAATGGAAATAATCTACCCGATCAATCTCAGGACATTGTCGGTTGGCAGTGGATTCTTGTTAGGCACTCCATCTTCTCCCACCATGTGAATACCCTCTCCTTTCTTGGTTTGGAGGTCCTGAGCATTGCGCTCCGCAGATTCCATCGCCTGTGCAATATCGAAAGCCTTCTTAAATACGATTTCAGGCTCAGATAACAGCCAACGCTGGATACGCCCGTCTTCTATCCCACATACCAAACGATCCCGTAGCATATCAGAGAGTGTGTCCCCAAAACGCAGTGCTCCGATAATCGTCTCAACTCTGCCACGAAAGCAGCAACCAATTCGCCCCCTTGCGTAAGCGAGAATGAAACACAAACCTCTTAACGATTACTCAAGGCTTTGCGTCGAGGTCATCCTTTACAAGTTTCCCTATCTCATCGAAGGACTTCGCCGTTGGTACGTCGGGCACCTGCAGATTCTTGATGAGCTGATATGTGCGTGGACCGCAATAGCTTAACAAGATGGCTTTCTGCTCCTCTTCCCCCTCAATATCATTAGCCGTAAAATACTGTTGTTGCCTTTCGGTCTATGACGCCCAGTCCTCGACGCCATGATCAAATTCACCAAAGAAATCTTTAACGAGACGCCATCGTTTATCTTTGTCGCCAATGTAGCAAATGTTCAAACGTTTAACTTTAATAGCCTAATCGTAATACCAAAGAATGAAAGAATTAATAAAGCCTATATGATAATTGTTTAAATCCCAAACGAGTATGAATCTGCTGTTGTCATCTACTATAGGATGTTCTAGAACTCATTTGGATGCTATAAATCTATGTTCTGAGAATTTCAACCAGGATTGGTGCTCATCATTGGGACAAATATCTGTTCTCAGGATGATAGCTACTAAAGATATTTCTAGATATGTACCCCAAGATCCTACTCGGTCTATTTTGATTGCATTCAAATGATCTTCAATCGTATTTCAGCGTTCCTCTGGCAATATATCTTTCGAGCTTGAACGTAATTTTTGACTAATTTTCTATATTCGCCCTTCATTTATCATTTATTCACTCCCATATTTCTATATGATTGTATTCTGTTCCAGTAATTATGTATGATAAAGAGCGAAACAAGCAATTCCCATCAGGAGAATGTTTTTCTTTTGTAGGAATTAATTGGCTAATTTCAAAAGATTTATCATTTGCTTCATTTTCACATAGTATTCCTGTTGTTAATCTTAGTTTTATCATATTCACTTTTCCCTTTGCAACTCTGAGACACAGTCTTGAATTCTCCATGATAATATGAATTAACATCTACTATAGAGAGAGTTTCATCTGGAATATAAACGTCATTAGACAAATCACTATATGATATTACTGCCTTTGAATTGACCTGAGGGCTAGTGAGCATCATGGAAGGTTAATGACTAAGTTTCCCGTGTCAGAGTTAATTGGCTTTCCTGGTTTGAAGTACAGGGTGTCCCATAATTATTGTCCTATCAGCATTTAGTTTCATTTCATCAATATTTCTAAAATATCATACAATTGTCTAGTTTTTCTTTCATAAATTTATTGGCCAACCTTATTAAGTTAGTTAACTTGATACAACGACTTTCCTTATGCACTAGTCAAAGTAGTATATTTTCTATGTCAGTAACAACAATCTAACAAGGTATGGATGTCCAGTTAGCAAAATTTGAAATTCGAAATCAAGCTCTTATCAACTATCGGAAGGTTTTTCCAAAAGACTGTAGCTGAAATATTTGGAAAAGATATTAAGACCATTAGACGCTGGTGGGCTAAACATAAACGAAATGAGAGCCTTCAGTACAAAAAGGGTGCAGGACCGCCCAAAAAGCTAAACAGGATATCAAAGATAGTAATCTCTAAATCTTTAGAGAAAAGGTATAAATCAATCAGGGTATTGGCGTGTAAACTTACAAGAATCGGTAATCCTGTCTCTAAAAACATTCCATAGATATTTGAAGCAGGACCTGGGAGCTTGGGCCTATAAGAGGACTAAATCTCCAAATTTGACCGAAAAACAAAAAGAAAGACGATTAAATTTTTGCCTGGAGAAAAGAGTTAGGACAGTGAATGATTGGAAACGAGTCCTGTGGTCAGATGAATCGCCGTTTGAGGTATTTCATCCATCAAACCGACATAATGACAGGATCTGGTCACAAAGTAAGCTCAAGGTTCAAAATATTGAAACCGTCAAATATTCCCCGCGGGTTATGGTTTGGGGATGATGAGCTTCCATGCTTTGTCTGACCTTCACTTTTTACCTCCAAAACAAACTGTGAGTGCAGATTATTATCTTAAAGAATTTCTAGAAAAGACTTGCCTAAATGCACTTAACAGAAAACCTAAGAAGGGCGATTTACTAACTAGGAAAATGTTACCAAACATGTCAAAATATATTTTCCAACAAGACGGAGCTCCTGCACATTCAGCCAAGAGAACCCAAGATTGGTGTAAGGAGAATCTAAAATATTTTTGGGGGAAGGGCGAATGGCTGGCGAATTCCCCAGACCTAAGTCCAATAGAAAATGTATAGGGAATACTCTAGGATCAACTTGATAGGAAGACACCTGCTCCAGGATTGGGGGAGTTTAAAAATATGCTAAAATCCGCATGGTCTGAGATATGTTCGAATACTTTGGAAAAGTTAATAGAAGGCATGCCAAAAAGAATTGAAAAATGTATATTACTAAAGGGTGGATATATAGGAAAGTAATAATATATCTAATTAATGATATTTGAATGTTATAGTCATTTACACAATAGGGCAATAATTATGGAACACCCTGTATGTCTGTCTTTGGTTTATTTTTCTTCCATATGTCATCAATTTTATCATAATCTCTTGGTTGTTCTGTTTTTGTTTTGTTTTTTTATTTCTTAAGAACTTTAAGGCACAATGAGTTGAATGCCAATTCGAATGTATTTATTCTACCAACAATACACTACCTAAATTTGCGAATGAAATCTTCCCCTCTTACTTTCCATTGTTAAATTAAGAATTAATTTCCTTTACATGTTAATTTTCCTTGATATACAGTCAAAGGGGCGATCCCAGGATTTTCAAACCCGGAGAAAACTCTTTTTCTAGTAGAGCAGTGGTGGTCCGAGGATCTGGCAGATCCGGGATCGGGTCGACAGGGGCCAGAATTTTCAATCCTGGGGTAAATGCCTTGGTTGCCCCCATAGAACCGCCCCTTAGTCAAACCCCTACATGAGAAATACAATCTAGTGTGCAGCAAGTTCTGGATTAGGGTCTATGGGCCCTGTAAACAATCAGTAAGGTCCAGGAGCGAAACCCATCGCAAGAAATAATGTATGATTTGCGATTAGCCCATAAAGTTGAAATTTTTCTGGTCCTTTGGAGTAATAATGTGGGAGTTTGGAGAATATGTTTGGAGCCCGCCCCTCAGATACATCTACCATTATGCTACTGTGTGTGCAACTAACCAAACGAGTGGTTGTGCCCGCCTAATAATGGCCCACAAAATGGCGCCTATGATTTGAGTCATTATGCAATGATCTTTGTTTCCTATGTTTATCCATTCTGAATTTAGAAATTTTGATTGTTAAAGGCATTGCAGACACCATCTAGCTAGGCCCAACTAAAGTCTACTTCAAGATTATTTGTAAAATCTCCCTACTCGTCACCTACCTTATGTCATATAACCATTGATTAAGCAAACGTGAAATTTCTATGTTTGTCTGCTCGCTAGGTACCATCTCAGCAAGTGATATTGAGCTTAAATATGATAGAAGATGCTTTACTGAGATAGCGTAAGAGGATTCTTTTCTCCAATGATCTAATTCCTGATTACTGAACTAGTGGCCTCTAAATGAAATGTAAAGATTCTTTTCCAATTTTTTTAACAATATTATCTGTTCTTCACTATACAAGTGAATGATGAATGGGGAATGACTTAAGAATTGAATGTATTCCAATGATTGTGCTCATATATGACATTTGGGTGATAATGATATCCTGCTACATGTAATTATTAAATCGGGATTTTCGAAGTGCTGTGACTTGACCTTTCTAATGAGATCGGGCCAGTGTAAATATTTGAATTTTCCTTTTTTGGAAGCAGATAAATTTCGTGAATCAACGAAGAAGGGATATTGAAAATTCGAAGGACTGGAAAGTCCAAGCTGTTCCTCAGTGGCATTCTCTTTTGTCTCCTGATATATGCACAGTCGTTTGTGGTACGGAATAGGTTAAATATTCATAGTGATAGAATTGTGTTTTGAACTTCGAATATGCTAACCATTCTATGCAATCCAAAGTATATGGCCTTGATTGCTTTCGATATATTTTCTTTATTTTTGTTATCTCTTCTACCACAGCCTAAATATAACATTTCCTCATTCAATTTAAACGTTTAAACAATTGGAAATTACTTGCAACTTTCCAGATTTTGTCCCTTTTATTTTCAAAATTTTTCAAAATTCGATTATTGCCTAAATTAGAAGAGGCTGCAAAATACAGATAGCATCAGATAGCTTAGAATTTTCAAGAGTTATTCAATTATGTAATATTTTGACATACTAAAATATCTAAATGCGCTTCAATGTGCAACTTAATTTTTATGTGTGAATTCCATTCTATATTTCCCGTTGCTAGGCAACTGGTTATGTAATTTATTGTAATGAATGATGAATCTGACCACTTCATTATGATAACTGTATTCGTTCAATAGTAGTTAGATATTTAATTATAAACGTTGATACATGAATTAATGAGTTAATATTCATTTATCACAGATTTATCAATGGTTGAAGGTAAAATTCAACGATACCGCAGTGATTTAGCTAATATTCTGAGAGTGAAGGAAAATAAACTTCCCGATACAGTAGATGAAATTGTTATTATCTTAAATATTGAAGAAGATTTGAGAGGGTCAGTTACTTCCTATGTGTAAATGGTCCAAGTTAATCTGAAAAATCCAAAAAGTCAACAGATCAACTAATAAATGGGTGGTGGACTTCAGAAATTCCTTGGAGGCCAAGACCTAAGAAAGATTGTCTTCAATCCTTATTTGGATCATCAGATTTCATCATAGGAAACCAATGTCAATGATTTCTTAAAACAACAACGGTCTAAGTTATCATCCATTTTGGAACAAGTGAAGGAACTGCGATGACCAAAAACATAACGTCCATAGAGATTGCAGAATTATTATTGCAACTAATAGCCATGAGGAAGATAACCGTTCGATTGCAAAGGTTGCTAAAGATATAGTAAGCAGTAAGTGCAGTTATTAGGGATGGTAACCGATTAGTAAATATTCGATTATTTAATCGATTATTGAATTTTTACTTATTATCGATAACCAATTATTCTACTTCGATTAATCGGTTATTTTCAAAATTTCACCTTTTAGTCAACAATAAAGTTTCTATTGGAATTTCTATTAAAAAATCACATAATTGTCAATCTATGTATTCTTGAATTATGTTTTAACGGCTAGAGACCTAATTGCTAGATATAGTAGTTTCTAGGCATATGGCGATACGCATATTTATACGTATAATTATCTGTAAACGTATTTTGTTACAGCATAATTTTGAATATTCTAGCTTCTATAAGTCGTTACTTCTATACATACAATACTGTACGGTATTATGGCTAAAAGGTCTGAGGTGTGGAAACATTTCGAGAAATATGGGGAAGAAGCCAAATGCCTTATTTGTAAGAAGAATGTAAGTTGTAAAGGCAGTACAACTACTGGGTTAAGAAATCATCTTTTGATACATAACATCCAATTGGGCCTGAATCACATTTCTGACAACGAACCCCTTCGAAGAAACATAGTACTCAAAGTTTGTTACCATTATTTTCCAAAAAACAAAGTTTGGATGAGGTAATTGCTAGGTTAGCTGCTGAGGATTGTTTCAGTTATCTGAAAATCAGCCAAAGTAAATTTATCCGTTCTTCGTTACAAGAAGGGTTTCACCCCAATTCCAGACCATTCTACAGTTTCAAGAATGGTTTTGAGGTATGCAAATCATGTTAAGGGAGTGATCACTTCTCAGTTACAGTTTTACTTGCTCATGGAAAAAGGATGAGCGTGTCCTTGGACGAATATACTTCTATCCAAAATAAACGGTATATGAATGTCAATATACATAGCATCAATAACTTTTGGAACCTTGGAATGAAGCGTATTTATGGAAAGATGCAAGCTGAGAAGCTTCTTGAGCTTTTGGAAAGGACATTGATTGAATTCAATATTGAGTTGCAGAAGCATATTGTTAGCATCACCTGTGCTGGAGCCCCTGTCATGGTGAAGATGGGAAGACTAAGTGGTATTCATCAGCAACTTTGTTTGGCTCATGGGGTACATTTAGCAGTAGTTGCAGTATTATACTTCAAGAATAGGATTCCTATTTATGATGAAGGAACGGACGAAGAGCCAATTGGCACATCTCAAATTCAGCCTACTATCTCTGACTCGTATAATGATGGCCTTTGTTGGGCAGGAGATACTGAGGGTGAATCAATTTTCTCAGATGAAGATGACGGTGAAATTGATAAAGACATGTTTATCCCGCCTTTGATAATCAATATAGAAACTGTCATCGTTAAGTTTCGAAATATCGTTCGTATATTTAGAAAGTCCCCATTAAAAAATGAAGTACTTCAGTCGTACATAAAGGAAGATTTAGGAAAAACTTCAAATCTAGTCATGGATTGCAAAACTAGGTGGAATAGCTTAATTAGTATGATTAATCGATTGTTAACTGTAAGAAAACCATAATGCAAAGCAATGATCGATATCAATTTAAACATGGAAGTTTGTGAACTTGATTGGCAAGTGTTGGAAAACATTTGCAGTTGTTTAAAACCCATCGAAATGGGAATATCTGCTCTATGCCAGCGTGACGCAAATTTACTCAGTGCAGAAGGGATATTCTATTTTATGTTCCAGGAACTTGAAATGGTTGGTTCAGAGTTCTCCTTACAATTATTGCAGAACCTAAGACAAAGATTTAACGAGAGGCGGCAGTCTAATCTTATCAATGTTATGAAATATTTATTGAATCTTGATTCGATAAGGGAGGATCCGTGCATTGAAAGAAAAGAAGTGCAAAAGACAATGAAAATGATCCTTTCACAATTGTATTCACAGCATGGAACTGAACAATTCGATAGTGTAATTTTAAATCTCAGGGGACTTCGGAGGACATTCAAGACGTTAAAATACATAGCTCTCCGATATTACTTGCTGACCAATTAAAAAGAGCAATACAAAATTCTACAACTCATGTAAGAACCCCGAAAGAAGATATTGGATTTCTATCTCTGATAAAGGAAATGGCCTTATTTGAAACTACTGGAGACAAATCCCAAAATATTTCTTCTATAGAGGAAGTACTGAATACAATTCCTCCGACAAGCGTTGAGGCAGAACGTGCTTTCTCAGCAGCAGGACTTTTTGTGACGAAGTTGAGATCACGGTTGAGTGAAAACTCGGTTGATAGCTTAATGATCTTAAAGTCATATTTCAAGAAGCAAGAGATAAAGTAATAATAAATTATTAGATTTTAGGATTTCTTCATCATTAGTCATTAACTCATTATTATGTCTGATTTGATTTCATTTGATAAATTAAAATACAGGAGAGTACTAGCAATTACTGGCAGAATATAATGATAATTGAGTTTAACCGATTATAACCGATTAATCGGCTACTTTACGAATTAACTATTCGATAACCGATCATTTTAAGATGATATTCGTTCAACATCACTAGCAGTTATCATACTGCTCAACTGCTTCCAGTTGATAAAGCTCTGTTCTTGCTTGATCTACTCGAAGTGGGATGAAGAAAGTATACACAGCTTCGTCAAACATTACTGGGAGACAATATTATGTTTCCATCTTACAGCAAGGTTGCAGATTTACGCGATCTTGTAATTTTGCGACCTTCAATATATTTATACCCAGATCCAGTAAAGCTAATTAGCATATATACTTCTTATTCCCTTCAAGCCCAACATACCTTGGAGAGGATACTATCTACTGTAGATCTCCGAACCAGTGAAGATTTCCCATTGACCTTTAGGATAGCAGGTCTAGATGGTTCTGATAGTCATACTATCTATGACCAGCAACACACCAAGACAAGCACAAGAATTTTATTTTTTGTTTTTATCCTCTCTCTATACGTACAACATCAGGTAGATTTGTTTGAAAAATAATTTTCCCAATTCTCCATTCTCGCAGATACCTATCTTTCTGTGTGTTGCGAAGGAATGCGGAGCAAATATTCGTACATTCATGGACGATATTATCAATTCAGAAACATCTAAGCTTGGAGAAAGCATATCTATAGAAGGTGGTTTAGTTATTATTGATATCGCACGATCTATGTTTGAGGGGAAGATGTCAGCAATTATTCTTGGTGCTGGAGTCGCAAGTTGCCTATTGTGTACAACCATACATAAAGATTTTCAGGACAGAGTATCGATAACTGATAGATTCCCTATCGACAGAAAAATTACTGATGCTGCTTAGTTATTCTTACATATTGATGATATTGATTCGTTCTTTGCACTTTCGTCAAACGATCGTTTTAACTTAACTCATACACCTATCACTACTATCAACATAACTTCAACATCTCCACTTCATTCGTATACATGCATCTTTCGGTGACTATATTTTATGATAATAAAGTTAATTTAATATTTACCATTTTGAACAATTTAGGTGGTTTAATCTTTTTGTATACCTCTTCATATCAATAAACTGAGTTGGCTACAAACTCTCTAGCTATTAAAGAATCAATGAAGTTTATTCAATCCCATATTCAGGAAGAAAACTGGTTTGAAAGTTGACTTACCTGATCCCAGTGGCGGAACGACTGGTACATGGAGTGTTGCTTGAAGGGCCTTTTCTAACGGAACTGATTACCTCAATTGTGTATTATCTACCATTGCAATTGACTATCGACCAGCTTTAACGAAAATCCATACACAACTTACCACAATCCTCAAAGTATATAATTCAAGTAGGAAAGTCAACAATTTGGCAACGAAAAATAGTTTTGAGACTAACCTATGGATGTTTTTCGTGAGATTAGCCTCCAATGTTTCTGTAAGCTTTTGGCGAAGTTTAGCCTGTGAAATATGTGGCCAATCTGGGCATTCATCGAGATCGGAATGCTGCAAATCAGTTAATATCCAACACTCATCCAGAGATGTCCTGCTCTAATTATAAGTATGGAAGCGGTATTTCAAATTTCAAATTCAATTGAATATAACCTAATTTCTAATACAAAATTCAAACAATATACCGGTAATTGAATTAATAAGATAAGTATGAATAATATCAAAGGTTTAGTAGTAAATCTGAAAATAGAATTCTAACAAGTGATTGAGTACTCAAATTATTTAACTAATAATACTTCCAAATTCTTCCTGTTTATGGGGCTCAGAATATTATAATTAATCATTTTATATATCCTACATTCCAGAACACGTTGCTTATAATATAATATTAATTATTTAAAAGAATCATTTGGAATAGATATTTTGTTTATGATTAACGCTAGATTCGGATAAAATAATACGTAGTTGAGGTAAAACTTCCCATTGTTCTTCAAAACAAGTACAATATATTTACGGCGCTATAAAGTGAACATTTGCTCTCTCTCAACTCGACTTTATTAAATTTGGAATAAATTTCAATTTATTTCAAATATTGATTGTATGCTACTGTAGATATCAGGTACACAAATTCAGTAACTTGTGAAGTAATTGTTACTTGCCAATTTGATTTGTTAAAAAAGTATGGGAGCGGCGCTCCCACTACCTGAAAAACTATGCCAGCGACGCTCCCACTCGCTCCCACAGCAGGACACAACTACATCCATCTAATATAGATGCTCTATTCGCTCCTTAACGTGTTCCTCACAGTTGCTTTACTGGTATATTGATATAAAGTTTTATAGTCATGTGTACATGTGATTTAGTGTATCGTTGAATTACTTATTACCAACCCATATATTTAAATAAATTTTGTGGACGCCAATGACGTAATATCAAGAAATAATAGACGTCTTTGAAAAGAATTAATACTCGTAATCGACTCGTAGGTATCGAAAATATATATGCAAATATTAAATTGTACAATGATAAGACTCGTATAATAGCCTATTCCTTGCCAAATTCCGTTTTATACTACTGTCTAAATGTCGATTGTGCGAATTTAAATAGATGAATTTTCTTTATAGATTGATCAAGTAGTAGTATAATTAGCGAAGTAAAGATTGCTTGCGTTTGTTTGCAGTGTCTCCATTCCAAATTTGAAAGGGATGCAATTGATAAACTTGCAAACTGTTGCTGCAATAAGCAATGTACATCTCGTCTTGAATAGGTTTTGTTTATTCGATGGTATAAAAATTTAGAACAAAAACGAGTAGTATATGAATTTTCTCATTATTAATGTTGTCCATTCTGACTTTAGGGCTTTCTGAAAAGTTGGCAAAAATTCTGAGCCATTCTTGACCTGTCAATCCAAACTTCGATTTGTCGACTGAACGATGTGCATTTTATTAGATGACTGATCAGTGAATTCAATTCTAATAATTGAGCTTATGTCTGATTCTAGTGAAATATCAGAATTGGAGAATAGTACGTTATGATTAAGAATATCTGGCAATTCAGAAAAGTGATACTGATAGGTAGAGCGAAGTTATCAGATTAGGTAGTGTCATGCTTGTGTTACCTGAGATTTGATTTTCCAGTTGTTGTTTGCCAGATGTTTATAAGTTTCGCTCGTAATTGCAAACGATTTCTTCTATAAACACATTTTACTAGCTGACCTCAGATAGAAGAGGCATCTCGCCGATTTCATGTATTAATCAATTCGAAATTATTCAGAAGAATGAACCATATCCAGTTAACTTGTATAGGGTATCGGTCATCATTGAGACAATCTCGTTACCTTGCTTGACATCACCAGTTTCTATAATAATTTTTTGGATCAAATATATCAATGCTTAGTATGAAACATCAATAATAATACGTATGTAGTATTTGTAAAATAACTAACCAATATATCTTGGTCCTGGGTTCACTTCTACATCTCCGCAAATAATAAGGAATAGAAATAGAATTGGTAAGATGTAGATCAAAATGTTGCATGTAACATATGCAGGAATATCTATCATTTTGCAGCATCTTGATTTTACAGATTCCCGTGAATTGAATATGCCAATGTGGTTGCGCTATGTACAAAGATCAACCCCCATTAGTATATGCAAACCTGAAGTGCTATGGGCGTGAAATTCGATTAAGTTATCAATATTATCAATAAATAAAGAATAATCGTAGTAACCTTTAACAATATGTATATGAATGTAATATTCTCTAGCAAGCTGAATTCAGCTATTTCGGCAACTGTTTTACATATTTTAACATATATATCTATAAAGTAAATTATTCTGGCGAATATTTCAATTATTCTGTCAACTGAACTAAAAATTCAGTTATTTTGGCAATGAATTCTTTAATTTGGGCAATGCATATATTGATTTTTTATGACAGATTATGGATATATATATGTCTACTTCTATTAAGATTTACAAATTGGAAATTCATTTCCACAACTATTAATGGCAGAACCTACTGAATATGAAACTTTATTGCCAGCGACAAAAAGAAAGATAGAATGGGAAGGGATCAGCATCGGTACAACTATAGAAGTGGTCGGGAGTTAATTGATACTCTCAAGGTTATGACAAAGAGGGTGATGAAAGTAGAATTTGAGTTGTACTATTGCAAATTCAGCAAGACTACATATCCAGATTGCTCAATAAAAGCAAATATCGAAAAATTTGGGTCTCAGTTCAAGAGTTACTTATTCGGTCACGACGAACATGATGAAAGTAATCTAACAATAGAGTTGCTGAAGAAAGGATTCACTTATGAAAAGAAGCAACTGTGTTTAGAAATACTAAAGAAATATTGAAACCCTATATAAGATATTTGATATTATGGTGAATCAAAGCCCTGATCTGACCTTCGTACCTGATGATATTATCAAGATTCGCAGTAATTAACAAAATAACTAATCCAATATATTTGGTGTACATGTGGAAGACACTCGTCAGGATATGTGCCACGAAGCCTCTAAATATCAAGATCAATCACAAGTATTTGTTCGTCAAAAACCGGAAGAAATAAACAATGAAAAGGGGGAAACTTTTCTTAATGATCAACAGATGAATATGCTGAAAAATATGTCAGTTCTCAATAAGTTCATCAACTCAGGTACAGCTAATTGAATGAGTAAATCAAGATTGAACACTTTCGCATGCGGTATGTTGTGACAATACTTTCCAGTTGAAGTGATTTTATGTGGAACTTTCTATTTCCTTTTATTTCATCAATACATATCATTAGATATGCATTCTTGATGCGATTGTAAATTACAAAACTATTGAAATTTATTAATACGGCCCTTAAAATGTAACTTCTCATAAATACCTAATAAGCGGAATTCGTATATATATATATAATTCGTACCTCTCAAAACCTTAGAAACACTTAATATATTAGTGAAAATGACGCTATTCGGCTAACCCAGGGATCGGCAACCTTTGTAAATCAAAGAGCCATTTTGGCACTAAAAACGACCAAAACGGTCCAAGAGCCGCATAACATATTTGAGACATATAATGAAGGTGACACAGACTATTTATTAAGTCTAAATTAGTCAACTAATTACTAAAACAATGATGAATAACATTGTAAATTAAAAATAACAAATTAATTTCCATATAAAATATTTTGTCGAGGCCACAGAAGCTAGTGGAGAGGGGCTAAAGAGCCGCAGGTTGCCGACCACTGGGCTAACCGAATATATTATCTCATAGCGGTTAACGGTTAACCGGCTAACCGAATCTAGCCCTGATAGAAGTTACTAACATATACTGAGTCTATAATTGGAATGAAGTTGTGTTCAAATCCATTAGATGATATACCAGGGTTAACTTTAGAAGAATCTATTGGACAACTCGCAGGAAAAGTTACATCAATAATATGTACTCAATCCTTAAACTATTTACAAAATTTACCAAGCGGTTCTTTGAATAAGAAAATGGACACTCACCCCAATGTAGCTGTTTTCGTAAAATCAGTGAAGAAAAAGTCAGGAGGACTCAAAAGAGGGAATTGTTATTAATTCGGTTAGGAGCGTTAGGCTCACTATTAGCGACGATATGTAATGTAGAAGAATATCTAGAAATTATCCATATTTTCTTTTTTAACCGTGCAAATGAATTGCTTTGGTTTGCCTTTAAATTGAAATAAATCTCTTTTTTGGCAAATTATTGACTATATTTGCCATAATTATATGCTTATAAGGTATTTTCACCAAATTATATAAAACAGCAGCCAAAATATTTGAATTCAGTATCCAAGTTAATAGTACATCCTTATGTATATATTTGTATTTATCAGAATAGTATGCTATAGTCACCGAAACCAAAAAATAAATACGTCAAAACGTTCGTCCAAAATTAATTACAAATTCCAACAATTAACGATCGCATTTAGTAACTAACTCCTGTTGTACTAAAATATGCAACTCAAATCGCATATGAATTTGTATAGTAAAATCGGTATTTTTTGCAAAGTCACTGTGAAGTTAATTAGCAATATGAAGATGATATGAATTCTAATATTTGTCAGTATGAACACTTAGGAGATTCATTTATAGTTTAGATTTTTCGGATTACTATATAAGATGATGGAGTTATGATAACTTTGATATGATGAGATTTTTACTACCGAATTCCAATTTTGGAATCAATTTTGCATCACTCATACCTACTCCTACTATTCATTACTGGATTCTTCAAAACTTCCAAGATTTACTTTTATAGGTTTTACACAAGGTTGCAACCAAATGGTTCAATATTCGGTATTCGGTTGGCTCAAACTGAATATTATCTGTATTCGGTTCGGGCAGTTTTACCTTTGGTTTTAAAGTTTGTTGAATCCAAAAATATTATGAAAAGTTGGTTCGAAACTATGAATAATACCTCTATTTCCCCCAAATTTCCCACTGTGATATGGGAACTGTATGTAACGCTTGCAAATCCACTCGCTCATAACCAGACCAAATAAGCCATGTTACCTTCGCCCCCCACCCACTCCATGGCGTGGGTGGTCGTGGGTTTGTCTGCGCCCCTGCCTACCCCCCTGCAAGGTTTGACCATACCCATGGATATTGCGTAAAATGGTGTTCCTTTTTACATTGGGAATGCCGAAACCTGTGGGAATCCTATGGGAATCCTATGGGTTACCTATGGGAATTCTCCTGGAGATCTTATGGGAAATCCTATGGGATTCTTGTGGGGAATGGGATGGGTATAGGAATCAAAATTTCATTCCATGGCAACCGTGGCGCCGATCCTGATTAATTCACTTATACTTGAATAGGTTCCGATCTCTCGTGTCCGTAAGAAGTTAAACTACTGGATGTTGCAAGGAATTATTGCAGAAATAGAAAATGATGTGTTCACCCCTGCTCTCGGGAGCAGTAGTAATCAATTTACCTCTTTGGATTCAGTGGAAGATTCAGAAATAGAGAGCAGTTTGAAACCCGATGCCATTGAATCATCTTGGATTTACATCAAAGGCCTACTTTCAGCTAATTCTATGGAATTAGACAGACTACATTCTCTGCTCAATTTATCTCAAGGATGCTCTTCAAATGACGTCACATATTTGTCAATTAAGAGATTAGAACTTCTCCTTGAAACCAAAGTTAAATCAAAAGAGTTGAGCTTATCGAATGGAATATATTGTTTGAGTTAAGATTATTGAAATAATTTGGAGTATATGTATCAATTAATTTTGATAGACTTAGTCTAGTCATTCTAGCAAAAAGGCCTAGCGAGAAATACTTGCATCCAACTATTGATATTAGGTACATCCTAAATGGTGCAGAAAATAGTGTGACAAATTTAGGGTTTTTATCCCGGGATCCCGAATGACTATGTATATTTACAAATCTAATTAATCTATGTACAAGTATATTATTACCAAAGCTAGCCTAAATCTGTAATATTTTCCCAATGGCCCTCAGTTCAAATATACGATATCCAGACATCAACATTTCCGACAATGGGAATTTGGGGACCTAGGGCTAAAACGAATAAGGAACAAAGTTTCTCCTGAAACAGGTTTGAATTTGATACAAAATATGCTGGGAGAATTTGACTTAGAAAATGAAAGGATATTATTGATTTATTACTATCAAAAGTTCACAAACCACTGTTTGCAACTGTAGAAAGTTGAAGCCGACCGCGCATGCTTTTATGTGTTTATTAATATAACATACCAAAACCAGTTGCTTGAATATAAAATAATTTCTTTTACATATGCTACGCTGTCCGGAATATTTGAATAAATTACAAAAGTTGCATAAAATCTATTTAATACAATATCTTATCTATTGTTTAGACTTAGTGTACAATCAATAACCTAAAATATTGGATAATAATAATATTTGCATTGTAATGTGTGACCGGGATTTAAGTTTGCCTAATCCAGGAATCCCGGGATTGGAACTGTTCGGATTAATAACCTTACAATGTCCAAAATGGTATTTATGGAGAAATAGGCTTAACATGAAAACTAAGCATCATAAATGTAGTTGTCATATGTAGGAAATCGACACTGTAGATTCCCAAAATATCAACTTTTCCCTATCATATCTGTAAATTTAA
The DNA here is from genome assembly GCA_024704765.1 of Oopsacas minuta. Classification (NCBI taxonomy): domain Eukaryota; kingdom Metazoa; phylum Porifera; class Hexactinellida; order Lyssacinosida; family Leucopsacidae; genus Oopsacas; species Oopsacas minuta. Next base: position 1,182,085 of record JAKMXF010000332.1, on the reverse strand, counting down.
CTATGACGTAATCACAGGTAAATGTTTCTCATAAATATCTATGGGTCAATAATATATCATATTCATATTTTAGCTAAATATTCATCAGACCTATAAATTGATGAAACTTTATAATAAGGAGTATCAAGAATTCATTTTAAGTTCAGTGTACACCATAAATACTTGGTAATGGAGTAACTATTAATATCCATGCTATTATGGAATATATATACAAAAGGGCTGAACCGATGTGTCCCGATTATGCGGAGTTGACTGATTCAACTGTATTTCGAGGATGGATCCTCAATTTGAGGATCGTAAATTGGATAGTAATCTGATCGTAAATCCTGTTAGTATTTAGGATCTGGATCTGAATCTGAAACGCCGATCATAATTTCAGCCAGGATCGGGATCGGGATCGGGATCTAGATCGGTTAAATAAGGATCGTAAAATGCCCTATGTACAGGGAAATTTTATGATAGCTCAACTAAACACTTTTGAATAAATGCGTATTTAATGACCATATAGATTTATGTTGAGCAATTACTAGGACTCCAAGGCCAAGTGGAGTTGAAAGAGGGTCACTCGCTGTGTTTAGGGCACATTTTGAGGATGGGATGTTGCCAAATTATAGAGGTAAAATAATATACATAATCCAACATTATTTGAAAACGAAAAACCTGTTGACTAAATTGCCTTCAAACAAGGGAATACTGGAAGAGATTTCAGCAATTTGATTTTTACGTAAAATTACAAATTGATATTAATTTTGTTTCTAAATTGCTAAATGCGTGGATTTCAATGCTCTTTGTTATTTTATTCAAACAGGACTTTCTCGAATAAATTCGCTACAAGAGTTACTTTTGCGAATAATTTCCATCAATCTGAGAGGGCGAAGCTCTCTCAGATTGAAAATGATGACGGCCTGGCTGAGATTTCTGCATCTTTTTACGTCATAAAATGACACAATTTCCTAGCAGTTTTCAAATTGTAGATTTCCAGATAAAAAACTTTTATTTGATATAATACACACAAACATCACTATATGATACAATTATTGTCAGTATGATAGTATGAATTCCTAATATCAATAGATATTTCAACATATGATGAAAAGGCATTCCAAAGAAAGTATTCGTACTTGTGAAACGTCATATTAAGTAATTACCACTACAATCCGGATAGTCAATTGTAAATTCCATCTATTGACGAGCATAAACGGATTGATACTAAAGTTGTATACCTCAGTACATAATCCTTTGATGACTCCTTTGCTATATAATCTTCAAATACACACATATAATATTTAAGCACACAAAGGAAAGATTATCAAATACCTTCTACAGCATAATTGCATAACTGTGAGGGTTGTCAGGCAATTTAGCCCTCCAGGGGTTGGTTGCTACCAAAAGAGTTAAAATAGAGTAATTTTGTGTGTCCCACTGCATCACCTCATGAATCAAAACATTTGTCAACTCGGATTTCGTAGTAGACTGTAGTTATATTGGGTGGAAACGAATTAGAGAAGGTCCAATGAGTGTATTGGTTTCTTAGAATGTTTTATATGTATGTAATGGAAGAGAAATTTAGTCTGCAACTATACATTGCATTCCATTGTTCTATTTTCCAAACAGGCTAACTCTAAATGAGAAATAGAAAGGTAAATTTTCCTGACTGAGTATTGGGGACGAGTGTTAGTATAGCTATATAAATACAATGTCCACTTACCATTAATGAGATCTTCTCGGCATCTCATTTCTTCATCAGTATCTGAACCTGTATGCCTCTTCTTCATCGCTTTGCTGCTATAATAACTCGAAACAATTTCCTCGAAGAAAATGTGATATTAATTAAGATTATCTCTCTTTGATAACTGTGGTTTGTCGATATGATAAATTGATGTGACTATCAGTAGAAATCATTTCGTTTTCTATGAAGAAAATCATTTAAATTGTTCTTAGCTCTTGGTATATTTTCTTCAGCTTAGATCTATTGGCGTAGCATTATATTTATCACCTCTTATAATATATGAATTAATAGATTTACTAGTTTCATTTTTGGAATTTTCTTAAAATTTCAAAAATAACTTTTACTATTCATTGTACGTAGTATGTATTTGAGGATGATTCATTTAGTCATAGAACCTATCGTCAATTCGTATGTCTCGCCGAAGACATCCATCATTCTCTCATTATTAATACCATAGAAGAATTCTCCTATATCTTTCTACAAATATTGATCTACTCAGATAAATAATCCACGTTCTAATAAAATAAACTAAACAATACACATTGTTTCAAATCGCCATTCATGAATTATTCCATTATATATGGAAGTGTACATTACGGTGTTGGAAAACTACCATTATTTAGGATTGAGAATATATTATGATACTATTCTTTCCCTATTTTTCATGATACTAAGATGGACGGAAGTGAGTTAAATTAGTTACTGAATTGAACTTAGTAGAATAGTCTACTAACTTCAAATAGCATTTCTATAATAAGACTCTGTATATACATCTAGATCAGTGGTTATCAAACTTTTTCTCATTGCGTGCCCCACAAGCAGGACCTTGTGTGTGATGTGCCCTCTAAAATGGCCTGCATTATAAACAATAGGTTTACAATCCCTTTTACCCTGTTGTCAAAAATAAAATTGTTTTTTAATCTATCAATATAAATAAAGTACATAATTAATTAGTGGGAAGGATGTACTTACATGTTATGTATCAGGCTATCAATTTGTAGCACCGTTTTTGAAAGGGCCAGACGGAGATCAGATACCACAGACAACCGCGCTCGAAAATTGTTTTTAATTCGTAATAGTGCTGAAAATCCTTGCTCATGAAGGTAAGTACTGGGAAACATCAACAAAGTTCTTACTGCTCTATCAGCCACGTGGGATATATCAAGCTCATTTCACACCAGAACTTTATGAGTGCGAGTGTTTCAAATTGATCTCGGTCATTGAATGATTGACTAATTCAACAAATTCCTCTTGGACTCTGTCGGGTATATAACTTACATCGAATCTAAATGGATTTAGAATCATTTTTATGTTCAGATCTCTCAGATCCGGGAAGTTTGAAATTCATTTCGCAATGCTGAGAGATGAGCCTTTACAGAGCACCTATACTCTGATCTGTAGTACCCTCTTCTCCAAGAGTTGCTGAGAGGCTTTCAAAAAGTCGAACTTTCCTACGCTTAAATTAGCTTCCCATAGTTCTAACTTCATAATAAATGCCGGAATCTTATCCACACAATCAATCACGGTTGTAAACCGTTCTTGGAGGGACTTGTTGAGCAAGTTGATTCGCGAGAAGATATCACTTAAGTAGGCGAGTTTTTCAGCCATTCTTTGTCTGAGAGTTTGCCGAGGAATAGATTTGACTTCTCTTTCCCATCTCGTTCAAAGAATTCAAGCAATTGGTTTATCTGTGAATATACTTGATAGAGCATGTTCCATCATGAGAGCCAACGAACTTCAGTATAGAACAGCAAATTCTGATAGTCAGTATCTAATTATTGGCACAATAGGTGGGACGCATGTGCATTCAGAGCACTGGACTTGATAAAATTGACCATGGTGACAACATCATCAAGAACAAGTTTTAGATCGGATGGAAGTGTTTTAACCGCAAAAGCGTATCGGCGTATCATACAATGATTGTGTTTCGAAACGGGATTCACTGTCTTTACCCGAGCTCGAAATCCCGAATGAATTCCAAGCATAGCAGGAGCACCATCTGTTGTGCAAGCAGAAACATTCTTCCAGGATAGTCCCGTCCTATCAAAGTAATCAGACACCTGCTGGAAGACATTTCCTTTTGTAGTTGTGTTCCAAGCAATGGAAAAATAGGAACTCTTTCTTGAAGTCCCCGTCTTTGAGGTACCGTGCAAATACCAGTAGTTGTGCACATCTACTACGGGCGTTCAATAAATTCTGATAACTGTGTTACTGTGGGGATTTACAACACAACAATAATATATTCATATTTGAATATGAATACTTAATCCTCTGTCTACAAGCTAGTATTGATTTTTTCATTATCGCTTAAAAACTCAACAAGTTATATCAAATTTTATAACAGGTGTTTTTTATACTATACCTTTATGACATCACTTGGCAAGAGTTCTAAAATCGAGCAAAGAGCTTATGTCAAGATTCGTACTCTCCTCGGGAAATCTGCACACGAGATACATCTTCATTTGGTTCAAGTCTATACTACGAAAGGTGCTCTGTCTTATGCAGGAGTCAGAAGAGGGGCTCAGCGTTTCAGGCTGGGAAGAAAGTCTATTGAAGATGACCCTCGGCCTGGAGCACCAATTACGGCTGCATCTCCCATTAAATCGTGCGCTATCAAGAAACTGATAGGCCTAGACCCACATATAACTATCAGGGAACTTTCTAATAGTGTTGGCATCTCGATGGGAAGTGTAAACCACATTTTAAGATCACAGCTCAAGTTGACGAAGGTTGGTGCCAGATGGGTCCCACATTTACTCACAAAGGCCCAGAAAGAGACAAGGGTGAGATGTTGTCGTAATCTCCTTAAATCCTACAAAGAATGTGACCTGGAAGATTATTTGAGATAGTGACTGGCGATGAGACATGGGTTCAGTATAACACACCTTTTTCCAAACAGGCAAATATGGTGTGGATAGGAAAGCAGTCGGACCCTCCGATGATACCGTGTCCAGATTTCAGATCATCGAGGATCATGTATTGCATATTTTTTGATGCACATGGCCCAGTGGCCCAGGTGATTATTCCAAAGGGACAAACTGTTACTGGAAGCTTCTACACTAGTAATTGTCTTGGTGCAGTGGAAGAAAGCTTGTCGAAGAGGAGAAAATGGACTGGTGCCAAAGGGTTGAGATTATTTCATGATAATGCCCGTCCTCACTAAACCAAGCAAGCCAAAGAAAAAATCTTAAGGATGGGGATGATTGAGCTTGAACATCCACCCTACAGCCCAGATCTAGCTCCATGTGATTTCTATCTTTTCCCTAAGCTTAAGGAATACCTCTCTGGTCGTCATTTAAGCAACAGCGCAGAACTGGGATCGGCGATTTTCCAGTATCTCAAACGGATACCGCCGGAAGACTATAAAAATATTTTTGTACAATAGTTGGAGCGTCTTCAACGCTGTATAAATAATGGTGGGGAGTATTTCGAAAAATTAAACACTGATTGTTTGTGTACAACATACTTTTGGATACTTTTGGGGGTAGTGATCAGAACTTATTGAACACCCGTACTAGAAACGTCCGTTGACTCATCAAGCTGAATTGAAAACTTGTTCAACGGGGCTCCCAAAATCTCAGAAACTACCTGCTGCTCAACGTCATTTGCCATATCTGTAATTCGGCGCTTAATTGTGTCGTTCGAGAGGGGCAGAGAGGCGAGTTTCTTTTCGGCGCTATCCCCCAAAATGCCGTGCACGATGTCCTTGCTACAGGGGAGTATAAGATTTTCTGCAATCGTTTATGGTTTCTTATCTTGAGCGATTCGCTAAGCCACCATGTACGAGGCACCAAGACCTGCTTGAGTCTGTTGACTGAATTGTCCTCTGTGACCTAGAAGGATTCGCTTTACTCCTACCTCTTGGTGCATGAAGAAATCTACATCCTTATATGCAAGAATTGGGTGGCACCCGCTTAAATGACGTTTTAGAAAGCTTGGTTCATGTAGCCCTCAGATAGCACCTTATAACATATCACATATTGTGGTAGTTCTAGTCCTTCTTTAAGTATGGATGTAAATCCATATTTGATATAATCTTCATAATATTTCCGTTTCTTAGCAGATTCCATATGAATTTGGTAATAAAGTCAGGGTCTCAAAGAAATACTCTTCCAATTCCATTTTATCAGAACAATACGATACACGGGTGGGTGTGATATTCAAATCAATATGAGTTGACACATATGTACGGACATTGGAATCCTTAATTAGCATAACCTCAAACAATATATATTCAAAGGTAATAACTTATAATTAGTGATGAAACCATTGCAACTGATAGATTTTAATTATTTGGCATGAAATTACTTTCTATGTGCTGGGTCTGTTGACATGATGGAGTGGAACTCGAAATATTTGTATATGATTATTACAGAATTGATATCATTAGGTGAAACACCGGTGTACTCCCAGGAAAAGCGCTGGCGTACCCTAGTTTGAGAACCACTGATCTAGATAATACACTCACAAAAATGGGAAGGGAAATGTCACCACGAGTACTATTTATACCACCCGATGGTTAGTCCACGGCACCTTGTTAATGTGGCGGAAGGTGCTCTAAAAAATTTCCATAGCCACTTTCACCAGTTATTACAACTATTGAGGACGGGTACCCTGTATATCTTCGTCGTGACGACGGCCGTGCTGTTAATGTGGGCGAGTATTACTGACAGGTGGATAATACCATACAGTTCTGTCCTATTGCTTAAGTATAATGCTCATAATAACGTCAAGATTTGCTCTACAATGACTGCAGTTACTTATCTTTAGAAATATATATATATATAGGTAAAGGTTATAGCAGAGCTATTATTGAATTTGGTCAAGGTGGCGAGAGTTTACATGCTGCTCCATCTGAGTTAGTGAATGAAATTCCGAGTATTTATAGGGTAGGTATGTGTCTGCTGGAGAGGCTTGTTATTGTACCTTTTGGTATGAGAGCAAACCTAATTGACAAAAATGTATTTTTTATTCGTGCCACAAGGGGAAGAAGTGGCATATCACTAGAATATTGGCACCAGAATGGAATACAGTATGAGGATCATTGAAAAATTCTCTTATCTGACTTTAACATGTTTGTGCCAAAATTTATTTACAAACCAAGTGGCCCAAACATATTTGATATGTGCCACTTCTGCTAGATATGGAAGCTATTAAGTCAACACCATTTGTTCTAAACAATTCAAAATTGTCATTCTGGGCCAAATACACCCGTAGAATAAAATAAGTTATCAGAATTGTTCAATCTCATTAGAATTTAGTGTAATTTGGAATTGAATATGTAATTAGCTCATTATCTATTTAATGAACAAAGTGTACCTATAGAATATCTAATGAGAAAAATATTCATCGATTTAGTCAGGACAATGTTAACTAACATAGCCAAATAGTTCTTTCAGGCGTGGCGTAGCCAAATCTTTTGTGATGCGCGGGGCCAGCTTCCATGGTCCAAGATCTAAGGGATCTAAGTGTTTGTAGGGCTAAAGTTTTGAGAAAAAAGAATACTCTGTGACCGTTTCTCAGTCTAGTGTGGCAGTTGCTACTAAGTTAATGTTTGTCAAAGCACAGTTTGAATACTTATGGAACTAGACTACTATAGTTGACAAAATTAGTGATTATATTTACAAGTCCAAATGTCAAATGTCCCACACATGAGTAAATTATTATCAATTCCTCTATAAATCACAATCTATAGCACGGACTGGGGGACCAGGGGACAACCATTGATAGGTGCATGACATTTCGTAAGCTGAGCAAGAATAACTCAAGGCCAGGGGTTTATTTAGGTACCAGTTCGCCAACTAATCAGAACCCAAGGTGCAGGCTGTATAATGGTGCCAGTGGGTATAAATACAAATTATCACTAAGAATTAATTATACTGGTCAATATACTGAGTATAGAAAATAGTATAGTTTGCTAAGAGTTGCTAGAGACAAAATTCAGACTATACGTCTTGGACTATCTAACAATTTGCGATAAACTTTGTCAATAAATCGATTGATTAGAAATTCTTGATTATTCCAACTCCCAGTTTCACATAAAGCAAAAGGCCAGGTAATGTTACTGATTGCTGGTAGCTCAGGGCCTTGCTGGCTAATTCTCATGAGTTGTTGCAAATGTCCTATGGTCAACGAATTTCTTTTGTCATCTCCCCCAATTCTAGTAAGTAGCATTTTGTCTCTGGTCTTGGCAAAATGGCACATATCAGACTCCATCGAACATATTAAATCAAGTACTTTCTCAAACTTCGTTGTGTGGGAGATTTCTTCTACAAACAAGGACAAAGCAACCTTCATGTACTTTTTTACGAAAGTTTCAGCATCCTTTTCTCTCGTTTTGGCATTGTAAAGAGCTCTGTTGGTTAGCTGATCAACTATTGACTGAGACGCCCCACTCATGATTTTTCCAAATCCATGCTTTGCATGTGAATTGTAGAAGTACATTGCTTGCCTGCTTTCTGCCAGGCTGCTTATTCCTAGCCACACCGCAGTTAACGAAAAGCACATCATTGGTAAGTGTTATAAGAAGCTTAGTATTAACTGAATAATTCTTACAGAAATACCTATCTCCTTGTAAAAAAGTCAGGGGTATTGCGCCAGTAATGAAGTCCTTAAGACTTTACTCGGAGGAGGTTTAATATCGTGACTTGAGGCTCTAGGATCGTGATCCTCATCTTCATTAATAATTGATTCAGATTCGCCGACAACAATAGCTTTAGAATTGAGTAATGATTTGAGACGCTCTTCACCAATTAACGTCCCCTTTTCATGAGTGGGTTTCTGGGCGCCACCGTGTGATGCCAAAAGAGAAGAAGTCGAGTCGATGAATAAGGTATAATCCGTTGGTTAGTTCTCACTCCGAAAGTAGTATCACCCGAATATATGTGTTAATGTATTGGTTGAGTAATAACATACTAATAAGATGTGTTAAGCATATAAAATGAGGGTTCTGTCCAGACTTGCTGTTCCCGAATATACAGTACAGCCTAGATTATCTAAACTTTCAGTTTTACGAACACCTTTGTCCAGTCGCTGGTAGTTTGGATAATCGGGGTTGCACTATATTGTGTTTATCCTTGTCAGGCTGCCTTAAAAATTGTAAACCCGTAAAATAGTGACACACTAGAAATGCTAGATAAACCCCGGCTCAAGGCTGATACCCGGGTTTGGCTACGCTACTACTTTCAGGTATATCATCGTAGGAATATTCAAATATTCGTCGTATTTCCAGGATTTAGAGTTGTATATTTAGTTTTGTGCCGGTGGTGCTTTAGTCCGGTTAGTGTATATGTAAAACTCATTCAATTGTCGATTCGTATTTTGGGATGAATTTGCTTCCTTACGTGTGAAAATTGTTGTTATTTGAGGTATTTAAAAGTGAGTAGCGCATGCGCTGTATTTGAGTAGCACATCCGCTACATTAGGATTATTGGTAAGTCATATTTATAGATATGCGTTATCATTTCAACCATAGTTACCCAAACTGCTGAATCGAATGTGATTAGATAAGTTTCGAAACTACATTACGAGAAGTGGTAATTGGAATACTGGTGCATTTATAATGATAGAAGTAGATATATAAGTTTATACCATTTGTTAGATAATTTCATTTTGGAAATGGCTGAAAAGGTAACTTCACAAACTGGATCTGATAATACATACACAAAAGCGAAAAATTTCGGAGAAAGAAGATATCAGCTTCATCACATTAGACACCGATAAAGTGTGCCTATCAGAAGGTGGATCATTTAAATTGATAGAATCAGATGTACCAACATGGTCAAAACCAGGTGATAATTATATTCTTAATTCCTTATGCTTTCAAGCAAACTTTAGTTACTTGTTGATTCAATATAATTTTCGCATAGTCAGTGTCAACCTGATTGCTTCTCAGAACCAGAAATGAAACAAGTAGAAATGCCTATAATTGACCAGTATGTAAAACTATTGATATTGAAGTCTCACATATATAAGTTAGAGGATAGTGAATATGTTATAATTGCAGATTATGATCACTCACAAGGTAAATATACGTTATTATCACTATTATTGTTGTCTGTTTGCATGTTTGTCTCTCTGCTCCGGTTCGTAGGGCCCAACACATTTATTTCGGTTAATCGGGTCAAATGGCCTGGTCCCAAGTGACCCTATTAATCGGAGTCTACTGTACATTTACTATTCTCACTACCAAAACTAAACATTATGTATTTCAAGGAACCGTTGTACTAAACAAAAGGAGAATCATAATTGAAACAAGCAGCAATCTATGCGCAAATTGTTATAGTGATACTTGTTCTCATTATCAAGCATTTGAACTCTGTTCACAAAATGATTGTTTGCAAGTTTGTGAAGCAAACATTCTAGAAGACATAATATGTTATTTCCCAAGTCCTAACGATATCTTTCTGTTGACAGATGATACTTTTCACAACTTCCAATTAAATAATGATAGGTGGTTATGTTGTCCTTGTTCTTCAAAGTGCAAACAACATTCTAGACTCCATAATATTCTCGAAAATACTGGATCAAATACACAAAAAAAGTTTGAATATAACACGATATCAACAGGAGCAATACCATTCAATCTAGATGAAAGCCAAATAGCAATTTACAACCATCAGCTCTGCCATGGCATCAATTTACCTTTAAATATGTATCCTGAAAAGGAATTTTGTGACTATGGTTTCAAATTCAATGAAGAGGAGAAGCTTAAACTAGAGAAGGTTGGAATAGTTATCAATTTAGAAAATGATATTAATGAATTCAAAGATTACAAAGGTATATATTTATCATCAATGAACCATTCGCTCGGTCGCAATATTAATTTAGTATGATGGGTTATCCTACGTATTTAGCCGTTGAAAACAAGTCTTTCAATTATAAAGGAATTTCAATAAATATTTGGTCTACAAATAAGATTGTTCATTCGATTGCAATGAACTCGTCCCAATTTACCCCCTCCTTAAATTTGCCTGTGCTTGGTAACTCAGTAATTATATTATACGTATATAGTTTACAGTTCAAGATGCAGTGGACCTTGCAATTGCTGGCAGTCTTCGAAGGACAGAACAGTTTACTGTTAAACATCAACAAGTACTTTGTTCATTACAGTTTGTTATATGATTATAGCGAGTTGATGACCATGTCTAGAAATACTTTGTACGGTTACTTGAGATATGTATTGTTTAAAATCATATTCTTGATAAATTAAAATTTCTATATACATACAATCTAATTCTTCGTTTTACTCTTTAGTGCCAAGAAAAGGAAGCTTATCAGAGTGGGTAGAACGAATACATTCCATTATCACATTGTTTATCAGGCATGGAACGCCTATCTAAGAACAGTAGACATAGATTATGACTCGAACTACATATGTCCAAAGTGTAAAGATCATCCCGATGTGATAATTTTAGATGGCATAGCGATGGGAACAATGAAATCGGTACCAGAAGTGGATGCAAAATTCGATGAGGATCAGCAATACCCTATGATCCCATTTTCAGATCGTGTTTTTATCCCCGACACAGCAATTAGAAAGCAACTCCTTAAATACTGTTCTGAAGGTTTGACAGAAAATACGCTAAAAGACCTATTGAAGTCTATTCATAAAGAAATGGCTGATTATATTTTATTTAGTTCCATTAGGACAGAAAATTTAGTGCAGTAAACAGAATATTGACTGCTTCTGCCAATGAAATTCCAAGCACCAGCAATCCTAAAAAGATACGAATTTCAGATGGACTTGACGGTTCTTGCTCTCACCCAGTTTATCAGCAGGCGACTCACTCCAATATATCAACAAAAAGTTTTATTTTATTCGAGTTTAAGGTGATTTCCATTTTCGACATCGATTTCAAACTGATTTGGAAAAACCCTCTACCAAATTCTCCTTTCTCAATTAGACCCGTTGCGATACTAGCTCTACAGGAGAACGAAGACAATATTCGATATCTTATGGATACACTAATCAATAAGGAGTCCACAAAGATAACGGAAAAGGGTTTAGAACTAACAAGCGGATTTTGTGAAGTTGAAATTCAACGTTCACAATTGGATGGCAAAATGGCAAAGATTATTAGTGGAGCTGCGAGTGCATGTTGCCAGTTCTGCACAGCGACATTCAAACAAATCCATGATCCGGATATCGTAAAAGACGGTTTTCCAATTAATCGATCCATCACAGACCTGAAAGCATTATTTGATGAAGTTAACGAAGAGGAGTTTCTATCATTATCTTCTGACAACAGATTCAACGTTCCACACAGACCAATATCTGACTTAGGAATCATACCCAGTTCGCCTTTGCATGCATATCTCCGATGTTTTGGCTGGTTTTGCATCTAATTAGCCAGTAATTAAGTGGTCACCAACTTCTAAGAGAGTCTCAGATGCTAAAACTTTCGTTACAAGTTTAATTAAGGACAATCTCAATATTATCATTGACATCCCTTCAACACAAGGTGGCACAACGACTACTGGTAATGTGGTAAGACGATGCTTGATAAGAAAGGATGACAATGATCAAGATTTCCTCTACTGGTTTTTGACAGTGATCCCGTCTGAGTTCAAGTCCCACATAATTGAAATTCACACATGCCTAGGAGCAATCCTACGCGTCTATAATAGCAGCAGAAGAGTGGATACAGAAGAACTAGCGCTTGTTTGCAGTAATATCTACCAGTCAATTCTCTGTGCATTTCCTTGGGCTAATGTTTCCCCGACGTTACACAAACTGTTAGCACATGCACCGGAAATCATCTCAACGTTTAATGATGGACATGGGCTAGAGAAGTTATCTGAAGAAGGACTAGAGGCTTCTAACAAATATATTCGGAGATACAGAGATCGTCTTGCTCGCAAGTTTTCATTTGAAGAAAATTTAAAGGATGTATTTGTTCGATTGATTTCTCACAGTGATCCCATGCTGTTAATGAATCGCAAGTTTTCTATTCCAAGGCCTCCATCTAGCCAATGACTTAGAAGTAGCCAAGATATTTTAGTGAACACCCTTAATCGTGATCATGAAGATCATAATGATGATTAAAAGTAAACCTCTCAATCGATTAATAGATAATTTGGGGAATTTTCACACCTCAGATAAGTGATAATGACGTCATAACTTTGTCACCTGAAGGGATAGAGAAAAATGAGTATACCATTCGATTCGTTGGGGTCGAAACCTATATGGCAATAATACATTTTGAGAACCTATGTGCCATCAAAATGCCTATCTCCACATTCTGACCATTTCGTGCCACTGTGAACTGAATATCAAATTATAGTACATACGTATATTTATAATCCTATTTAAATAGGAAAGAGCTCTATGTAGGCAAAACTGTTCATTTCGAAGGGCATAAAGAATCTTTCATGAAGTATTGTTGTGTCTATATGTGACTCTAGATAACCAGTTGTACCTGAATATAACTCCGACCTGTTTGATAATAGATATAAGCATAAAAAAGTTCAAAAATCTACACAGGTTGTTCATGAGTAAGTCAGTATTCGGTAAAAAATGTATGACATTTTAGTAATTTTGAGGTTCAAGTTTCATAGATCGAATTGTGTCGTTATTGAATAAAACGGTCTACATTTTCGGAATCACCATAGTAGATAACATACCACCAAACTCTATCCACCACAGATGAAATTGCTGGACAGTGTATCATTTGGAATTGATTGCATAAATTGAATGAGCGTAACCCTAGTCAAAAATAGATGAATTTGTATTTAAGTGTAAGTTCGGATTTAGATTATAAAGGTACTCGAAATACATTTTAAGTTTTCGAAAAATAGTTGATGTACAACAGAATCGTTGAAACGATATTTTTACAACGAAATTTTAGCCTGGGTCAGGGTCGGTTTGAACTTAGGGGTCAATATTAGTAGGCAATCTATGAAGGCGACCCAAATTTACCCCCTACTCCCAACCTATGTGTCTTTTGCGCAAGTCTTTAAGTTTTTGAACCGCTATCAACTGAAATTGTAAAGAATCAAATCAAACTGACCCAGACCCAGGCGGAAAAATCATTCTTTCAAATTTCCGTTTTAACGGTTTAAATTGCCAAGAAATAATCTTTTAGAAAGCTCAAACTGGACTGTAGGAGTAACCTTTGAAGCTGAATCTAAATATCGCAGTTAGAACACTATTTGGTACAATTCTGACGAGGGATATACTAGCGTTTCATATATGCATTGTAGTAAATGTCATCACTGATTTGAATTTATCTATACATATATTCTAAATATACAGTCAACTTGCCTAAAAGTCCGCCGAAGAAACTGACCAAAAGTGGCCGGTATTTATTGGTGGCCGCTATAGAGATGTTGACCGTTATACACTAGTATGGCAGTAACTTTATGTTAGTGGTGGTGATATAGAGAAGTTGGCATTAAGACAAGTGACCGATATTTAAAAGAATATAGTGGAAGTAGTTAATGATAGCCACCCAAGGGAATGTCAAAGGTAGACTTTTTAGGAGGCGACGACTATATAGAGTGCCGTAGATAAAGGAACTGGCCGTTACAGAGGTGGCAGTTAAGCAGGTTTGACTGTCGGTATAATGTTTTTTTTCTCTGAAAAAGCGACTGGCCCTTAAAACTTTCTTGAACATTCTTTGTCTAAATAAATTTTTCACTAGGAAATATAAAGATTGTGGGGAACCAATTTTCTGAATTAGTTGCACATTGAAATGTGGCGTAAATTTCAACAAACAACTATAGTATACGTTGGCGACAAATGTTTATTCATAAGTCTTAGAGCGTTTATCTTGCCACCACGCATATTCAGAGAATTATTCAGGTTCCACTGTCTAGCATATACAATACAACATCGCTAATCCTAAAGTACTGTTGATTTCTCAAAATATTGAGTTCGGATTAGTGAAATGCATTGAACAATACTGAAAGGATCTTGGAGCACAAACTTATACATAAGATGAAAAGGATGCCAACATGAGTAATATTGTATAATGTATTTGTTGGCAGTAGAATTAAATAATATTAGGCCTTCTGAATTTTTAGAACGTTTCCAAAGATTGTATAAGCTTAGGCCTTCTACTACAAATAATTTATGCCAAATCAAAATATGTCCAAAGATTATACCCTCATTATATAAAATGTAGACGAATTCATTATAAGTTCCTCGGAAGGCGACAATTCGAACAGAGGCTATTTTAGTAAATATGGGACTATCGTTGAGAAATAATGTTATTTTTGAAATATGTATTCGGATTAAAAGAAAGAGTAGCATACTTATTTCAGAGTGGCACACCATCTGGAAATATACAAACTATCACATTTGTAGAAGAGCAAAAGGCAGAGCAGATCTAATAGAGAATGTTTACATAACTAGAAAATTCAATATTGTCAGATCCTAAGTTGTTTAATACGTCTTCAATGAAGACGTATTACGTATAATACATATATTACGTTAAATTTTCGATTTTTGGTGACGTAACTTCTATTGGGCTAATTTCTGCAATAAATAATTGGCATCAAAATAGTAGTTCTCGAATTGTTAATGAGAAATCTCAGCATAGTGACCTAGTTGTGTAATACTTGATAATATCGTGACTTCTGCAAGTCTAACAATATCAAAATTATATATTTCGAGGTTAACCTAGACATTTGATACGTTCAAATAGATCACGTATAACGTATTATACATTATATGCATATTATATAGCTTAGGTCAGATCTATACTAGCGTTGATGAACAATAGCAACAATAGGAATTCACTATTTTATAGTGGCTATTCTGGAATATAAATGTTGGAATATAAATGTTTGAACTACCAAAGGCTAAAAGCTTTGTATGTTGAGTTCTGTGAAGTATTTTCGTAAAGTAAATTTATAGCTTTTAGAATTCTATAATAACCATAGCCAAATTTAACCTGCCCATTTTGCCCCTAAACATATATTCCCTTAAAAATACATGCATGACTGCGATAAAAACAAAATTCGCCTGGGAAATTTCACCATATTGTGGTTGATAAATATTGAATATCTTGTAAAGCCAAATCGTTTAGAATGAGTCTAATATTGCTTCTATTAATTATAAATACCTTAATAAAACAGGCAATTTTAAATATGGCCATATAATCAATCATAGAGCCCAACCTATCATTTTCCATATGCTGGTCATCATACTATTTTACGATTTATTGCAAAATAATGACAAGGATAATAGTTGCTATGAAAAATATGACCCCTACACAACATTGAGTGGTAAATTAAAATAATTTTCCGGATAATTCGAATTTTGAAAATTTCGTCATACAAGCTATCGCTACAAATGCCTGTCAAATCAGCAACTATCAAAATCTCACATTGCAGACAGCATACAAAAATATTTTCCCTGTAGCCTTAGATTCTAACGATTTTTGATTAGTGTTGTTATCTTACACAGAAATATTCTCATCTAACATAATTCTGACACATTAGCATGGTTATCTCACTTGAAAAGAAGATTTATCTAAAAATTCACCTCATTAAAATTGATTTCTTAAACTCATGGGTGACCAATATAACTATTTTATCAAACCCTAAAATACTATATTCATTATATTGTCTCCAAATCACGCTAAACTGTATAAAATTTTACTGGTACTTGCCTTTGGACGCTTCCAATAGTTTGTTTACTACCGATTTCGGGACCGTTGCAAGCTCATGACAACCGGTCTTGCCATCTAATGTAACTCAACCTTGTCAGCGGCCCATCAATAATAGAAAAATTACATTGTGGTTACCGGTCCCAAGGCTACAAACATGATTTTACTATAGTTAGATAATTCATTCACATAGGTTGAGGCTACATGCCTATTTCCACTTAAATGCCATTTTGACACTGTGTTTGTCAACTATTGAATCTATTAATATTAATATGAAATGAAATCTGGTCTCTTCAATATATTCTCTAGGCAGATGAGATTCAATGGCCGTCATCAATGTATTTTCCTATTTTTTGGCTTGGCTTGGACAAGTTCAAGTCTTGGACGAAAATTCACACCTATGAAGAAATTATGATGTTATAATCACCTTTTTGGATTGTAAATACAAAAAGGTGATAATGACATCATAATAGTCACTGCGTAGCCAATATACATGATGGAATTTGAAATTTGAATAAAAGGTACCCCTCAATGTGCCAAATTTCCTGACATCATGATTTTGATCAAATATAAACTCATCATGGAATTATTGCGTCATCATGACAGTACAAAATTTATATTACTGCAGGAACGAATTGCCCAGGGTACTATCCAAAATCGACATAGAAGCTCCAGTATCACCACAGAAGGCCATTAAATTTAATGGATAGACGTTGGAAAATGAAATATTCAAATTTTAGCTATGCTGTGAATTATTCAAGACACGTAGTGGAGAGTATTTTCTGTCGTGTTGCTTCCAATAACAATAAATTTAGCTGTTAAATACTTAACCCAAGCGGGAGCAATGGGAGGCATGTTCCATAAGCAACTCGATGTACACTTTGATAACTGTATGGCTGACACTTCGTCGCACGCAGCGGCGTAACTGTGTGGGCATAATTAACATAATAGACATAATTTCAGTGACACCGTAAACCATATAGAACTTGAAAAGAGTATAATTGTATAAAGATTACAGATAAAGTAATATCTATGTATTGACAATAGTCATTGATGAAGTTCAATTTGTAATCGAGTTTAAGAAAAATTAACAAAACAGTGATATTAGGAAAATTTCCAAAAGTTTTTATATTTTTTGATAGTTAGCATTACGTCACGTAATACTAAAGGCTCGTAATGTAATGCGCAGATGCTATACGCCTTGGATAGGGAGAACATTTGTCAACCGTTTCGCAGAGGTACCGCAACACAGGCTACTATAGGACTCTAGTACAAAAAGTAAATAAACCGAGTATTTAACTGTATGTTGTTAGTAAAATTATATACTTTGGTACTGAATTTGTAATTTATAGTTATAATTATGGTGTTTACTCCCCCCTCCAACCATCAGCCCGATCCCCATTCGCCCCCCCGATGCCGCTGCCATAGCGCTGCTCATGGTCCTATAGTGTCCTTATGTATTAGATTAGTATATAATAATTCTACCAGTATTCGTTTACTTATTGTACGAAATTCAACAGGAACATATACTAGTCAGTCAGTTATAATATTTGCAAACTGGTTTTACATAAATACAAAAGTTTAAAGGTCTGCTTTAGGCATCATCTCATGATTAGCGTCTCAATATATGATACTTTCAAAGTGTGGATACATTCGTTTAAAGATGATCCTTTATTTGAAATATTATAGAATTTACAAAAATATTTTCGAACACAAGAATTGTTCTTACTATCAAGATGAATTTCCGAATAGACTAAGCAACACGCGACTACTAGATTACTACGGCAATGCTTATGTTGTTTAGGTGCTTCAAACAAAATAAGTCAGATAGTGTTATAATTAGAAAAGTCATGACTGCTCGAATTTCTTCTTATTCAATTTTATAGATTATAATCTTGTATAGACATATTTGCAGGATAATACTTCATAGTGGTATTGTGTGTAATTAATTAGACACTCCCAATGTATTCTTTAATTAGGTTATTCACCAAATTAACTGATTATTGGTTAACGGTTCAAATTATAATTCGTAGTTAATTTGAATGAAGTCTGGTCACTTTAGGCAATTTCAGGTATTATGATGACATTTCAGGTCACCTGACCACAATATGTATGACCTTTTACAAGCCTGGGCACTCCCCTATAGTTATTTGAAAATTTGACATGCATAAATAATTTAATTCAGCACCGACTTGGGTGACGTTAGGGGTCCCATGAACCTTGATTGACTTAGACAAACTTCATTTGATTTAATCATTATTTCATCAGTTCTACGTTCTAGTTCGTAAATTACAGAGAATTACTAAGGGAGAGGTTTGTGTACAGTGACAATTTTATACAAATTCGCATATCTGTAAACAAACATCGCACTAGCTATTTACCATGGATTAGTATTAATATTGCTCCCGGATGATGTCGGCAGTCTGACTCCTCCTGGTTGTAAATTTAGCTCACTAGTGTTTCACAAAATTCGTACAATGGAAACCGCCCATTACCAATTAGTCTAATAGCAAAATCTGCAATTAGCCACTTTTCATGGACATAGAGTGCAGTTTTATATGGTAATTAGTGTGCATAATAGCAAAATTCGCGAATTAGTAAGGATAATTCTTGCTAAATACGATTAGATAATAAGGGGTCTGCACTGTACTTGTACAAAGGTAGTGCGACGTTTGTGTACTATATATTTATACACAAACGTCGCACTAGAATGCACATAAAGTCACACTCCCCGTAAATTACTATAAATTTGATGCGTCCAGTGTCTCTCGGACAAGCAAATTGCTAGTATTGTATCGTGGGAGGACACAAGTAAATTTATATCTTTTTGTCGATTATACACAGAGCAAAATGGTTTAGAAGTCACATACTGAATGTGCAAGGGGATAGATAATTATATGACGAGCGAGCGAGAGAGAATTCAGGTTTCCAGGGAAAATCTGGGCTCCGTCTATGCATTGATTTGACAAAGATTGGGTGGTATGCTAAGTCCGAAATGCGACGTCATTCACTATATAAGGTTGCAAGGTAAGGTCGACCGAATTCTCAGTCCCGAAGCGGCTGCAAAAGCCTGAAACGAAAACTATAGCAATAGGTAAAAGCTATCCCGCGAGTACAGGCGATTTGAAAAGGCCAATTTTTAGTTGAGGGTCCAATAAAGACCCTAGACATATTGGAAACTTCTAAACAACGGAAGACCCAGTGGCACGAAATGAATGTTGAATATTTACAATAGAAAAGCAACGTGTGAAAATCGTAGGATTACCAAGACCGAAAAGCGGAGAGTAAATTGAAAATTGGCAACCGAATGGATTTGGCTAGTACAATATTGGCTCGAATAAAATACAACTTACAAAATTTTTCAAAGGAAACGGTGGAATCGGTTTTGTCTTTATTTATTACCGTGCAAAGAAATAGTAAGAAAAATCCGATTTCTACTGAATAAACAAAAATCGTTTCAGCAAAGTATGACATATAACTGGTTAAATAAGCAGAAAGATAGAAATCTTCACGAATAGACAAATAAAAGAAACGATCATCGCAAGGGGGAGCATCAAAGATATAACAAAAAGGAGCAGTTAGTGAATTTGAAAAAGAATAGAATATACATAGTTGTAATAGACTATGAAACTATGTAAACGAGTGTGAAGTGAGCGTAAACTGAGCATACTTGAAATTTGAAGCCCTTCCCAATATTCTGATTTGGAGAAAATTTAAGGAATAAATAGAAGACAGAGGGACGTTTATGAATATCAAAAATATTTTAACTTTCAAATGTATATTACAAGTTTCTGAGCATCATAAGTATGTTTTACAGTGTTTTTTGCGAAATTTAAATTTCAAATAATTACACGTTTCTGAACATGGGACGTTGGTCGTGACAAAATTTTGCAAAACTATGTGAAGGGGGATATAGTTTTTCAAAATTCAACTAAATTTGAGTTTCAAATTCTGATACTCTGTTATCTTTTCACTTATAATTATGTGAGAAGCAACTTAGACTAGAATGAGGTAGTCTGTAAATGTTGATTTTTATGATTGTATTCAGTTCAGCGTTCAGAATTATTCAAAGATATACCATTAATCAACGATCATTTCTCATAAAATTATAAACCCTAGTAATAATCTATTCAACGAAATTACTACTATTTCATAGAAATATGTACTAACTAAAAAATGTTTACCCGACAAGCTGGTTGCACAGCTCGTGCATCAGAGTCATCTTTCCTACCGATCAACTAAATCATTTGTCGTTAAATTATGAACGCCTCTTCAACCCCTGGATATAAGGCTATGTCTTCGTCGAAACTATATTTTTCATATGTGTCTAATAATTATCGTTTCTTCATCCTGAGGTCAAATGAGATGAACCTATCTTTTACAATAATAATAATAATAAATAATAATAATAATAATACTAATACTAATACTAATACTAATACTAATACTAATACTAATACTAATACTAATACTAATACTAATACTAATACTAATACTAATACTAATACTAATACTAATACTAATACTAATACTAATACTAATACTAATACTAATACTAATACTAATACTAATACTAATACTAATACTAATACTAATACTAATACTAATAAGAATAATAAATAATAATAATAATAATAATGATAATAATAATTAATAATAATAATAATAATAAATAATAATAATACAGCATTTGTTTAGCGCATTATACACTGTCTCAATCCGCATTACAAATTGTACAAATCAAAATAACAATTGTATATACAAAACAGTACAATAAAAGAAAGTTCAATGATCTAACGTACGAGGAGAATTTAAAGAAGAGAATTATTATAAATAATAGCAAATAATAATGACCACTTAAGTTAAGCGAAGCATAAGGCGTCATAGTTTTGCATGGGCAGCGATTTCAGAGGTAAATGTTTATACCGATCCAAATTTTAGGGGGCTATAATTTTCAATCGGTGTTTCCCAAGTCAAATTTACAATTGATTAATATCCTAGATCGTATGTGAGTCGTTTTAACACTCAGAGCAGAGGCGTAGCTAGGCATTTCTTCTTTGGAGTTACCACTTGGGTTGCTGACAGCAGCGTCGCGGTTGCCAGCAACCCCTAACTACGCTTATGTTCAAGGGTACTCGAGTATATAGATTTCAAATTTAACCTTTCAAATCTATATCCAAGTGATTTTATCATATGAATAATTTTATTTCACACCTTTTGCATATTATCCAAAATAATGCTAGAGATTTAGATTTAACAGCAATTCAGGGGTAATCCAGTATGTAGATTCCAAATTTGACATCTTCAAATCTATATCTACATGATTTATCATATTCTAACACCGTTTTGCACATATTTCATTTGATACTAGAGTTTCGTTTCAAAAGTTAGAAAGAGGGTAATTGTAGGATAATTATTTAGAATTTTATCAATAGGATTTGAGGATAGTACATGTAGTTCAGTAGGAACGAATGATATTGAATATCCTGAAATATTTCTCAGATCCAGGAGCCCAAACCAGTCGGGGTCTGATGTAATGGGGTATCTACACGAGGGGTCAGGGGGGGACAGGCCCCCATAAAGGGAACAAAAATACATAATCCACTGCTGGACATTATTGTGATCTTGATAAATTTAATAGTTATATAATTTATTTAGAGACCAAATTAAACAAACTATTTTACTATATTATTATGTACATTTAGGCACATTCTATGCACGTGATTTCATACATGATTAGTCACATTTGAAACATCTGGCTTATACTATTTTATATAAATAACGAGCCCGCTTTGCGGACACTCTGCGTTTGCATGTAACTTTTTAGAAATGTCTTTACTTTATACACCTACACAACAAATATTCACAATACGTTGTTGACGATATCATATTTGGAATTTGCGTCCGCCATTACCCTAGTATAATAATTGAAACAAAGTTTCTGGAACTATTTAGAAATCTGTTATTATTGTTTTTATGAACTTTAGAGTCATAAAAACACTAATAAATTTAAATATGAGAACTTGAAAATGGTAAATTTGTATTTACCGCACTTGATTAACTTTTGTATATTGTATTGGCGGCAATAATTTCCAAAATTCATGATAACTTAGTCTTAAGTTATAACTAGAGCACAGTAAGGTATGGAAATCTACACACCGTAATTTCACGTACAGGGTGGCTCCAAGTTCTGATACAAAATCCCAATTTAATATACAACAATTATCAGGAAGTATTCTCAATGGTTTGCTCTTCCATGACATACCTAAACGCTTCCTAACGATTATTATTTCAATTTAGTGTATACTATTTCGAAAGAAAATTGTGATTGACCATGGAATCTGAGAGACCAGCAATTATTGAGTTATATGTGGCGGGGAAAAGTCCCTCAGAAATTTTGAAACTGCTGAATATTGCAAAAAGATGTAGGGCATTTATCTACAGGACGATAAATCGATATAAAGAAACTGGCGACACTGTAGACAAGCCGAGATCTGGTCGTCCATGCTGTGTAATGACCCCAGCTTTTAAGAAAATGGTGCGAGAACGGATTCGGCGGAACCCAGACCGTTCGATGAGGGAAATGGCCTTGGAGCTCAATATAACTCGCCGAGCAATACAAAAGGTTGCCAAAAGGGACCCAGGAATCCGCTCTTTTAAACGCAAAAAGGTACAATTCCTATCTGGGTCGGTGAAATAAAAGAGTGTCCCGGAGCAAGAGCCTACTTGCTCTACACGCTATTGGGGTTCTCGAAAATACCCTTTTCTCAGTTAAGAAAATTTTCACCATAGAAGAGGCTATAAATAGCCAAAACGACAGTCATCTCGACCTTAGTTTCAGCGATCCCTGATAAGTTCAGATATATCAGTCGGATGAAGAAACCGCTATCGGTGATGGTTTGGGCTGGGGTCTCTGCTGTTGGCCGGACACCACTGATTTTCATCCCTCCAGGAATGAAAATCAATACCAAAACATACCAAGAGCTTGTATTAGAGCCTGTGGTAAAGGTCTGAGCCAGACCATGTTTTCTGGACAGCCATTTGTCTTCCAACAAGATGGTGCTCCCACCCATAGGGCCAATAAGACCGAAGATTGGCTGAAGCACAATATTCACAATTTATACACAAGGATGAATGCCCACCATACAGTCCCGGTTAAATCCCATAGACTATTCTGTATAGTCTATCTTGGAAAACAAGGCTTGTTCTGAGTCACACAACACAGTTAGCTCTCTAAAGATTTCCATGTGTCGAGAATTGTAGAAGATACGCCAAGAAACTCTGCGTGCCGCAGTAGAAGGATTCCCGAACAGACTCAGGGCTGTAACTTCCAAAAAGGGTGGTTATATTGAATAAATGACTAGGCAATCTCTTCCTAATAGTATGTATTAATTATATATACAAAATCAATGATGTAGGTCGTGCTGAAAAATATTATAGACAAAATGGTTTGTATCAGAACTTTGGAGCCACCCTGTACAGTACGACGTACCAGGTTACTATGAACTAAGTCCTAGGAACCCTTGTTTCATTTCTTTATTGCAGAATTTCTTCGTAAATGGAGTAATATCAATTACTTTCAAGCTTTAAGGTGTAGAGAATCACATTATTATAACGATAGTTTTATTATATTCAACTTGGTTCTAACACGAGTTAAGAATGTCACTAAATTATATCTATTCAAATCAAACAATAATACTCATACTAGTATTTGTATCAATGGATAATTAGGACTTGAATGGTTGATACGAATTATATTTTCACATGTAACAACCGTCCAGTGTTTTATCAATTTCATCAATATATTCAAGCTTCTAGTAATGCATTTCATTTGTCCAGGATGACATTCTCGTATACTATTGCATTTCATATTCATAATCCTCAAGGAAGGACACCCACTAGCTTTAACAGGTGTAGCCCCGCCATGCTACTTCTAATTATATATATCATCAAGGTAAGTGGAATCGATCCAAACTTGCATTATTTTCGGTATTTTATAATAACCTTTGTATATGAATTGTTAACAATGTGAGCGAAAATAATTGGCCATGAAAGTGTTGAAAATTATCCTGGGATTTGATAGACGAACTATAGTATCTATAGTATCCAAGTTTTGACTGCTGAGTAGATATAAATAGGATCAGAATTGTGACTAAAGTATTAATTGAAATCAAGGCCTACAAAGAAAATTAGTTTTCTGTAAGTGCAAAATATATTATGTCATTGAAGATAATTGCAGGCGGAAAATTTCAGACTTCCGGTAATGGCGTTGCAGAGCAAGAGTAATGATTTAGTTCATTGGTAGGAAAGATGACTCAGAGACCCGAGTTGCACTATCAGCCTGGCGGTTTGACATTTTTAGTTAGTACATATATTTGTATTAAATAGTAATGATTTCAAGATAATTAATAGAGTTTATAATTTTATGAGAAATTATCGCAGATAATTAGTGTAGGTTGGAAGTAATAATTCTGAACGCTAAACTGAATAAAATCATTATAATCAACATTAACAAAATAAATCATTCTAGGTCTAGGTTGCTTCCCACATAATTATATATGAAGATAGTATAGTATTCGAATTAGAAACTAAATTAAGTCAAACTTAAAAAACTATTTCTCAAAAGAATGTAAACATGATTTGCAAAGTTTTATCACAACAACACATCCAATGTTCTGAACATGTGGAATTAGTTGAAATTTTAATTTCGAAAACATCTGTAGTACATTTTTCGTGATGCAAAATTTAAAACATTTTTACACATTCATAAACGTCCCTGTCTTCTATTTGTTATATAATATTTAACCAAATCAAACAATGGGAAGGGCATCAAATTTCAATTTCAAGTATGCTCAGGCGTATCCTCCGCTAACTTCACACTCGTACGATGTAATTTGTGCAGAATTTGTAATTGATAATGAACAAAAGTTGTATTAGAATAAATGATTTTGGTATATGAGACTAGGAAATTTGTGCATTGGGATTGATATTGAACGAAAGTTGTATTAGGATAAGATAGGACTAATTTGGGCAGAATTTAAATAAACGTATATACAATAATTGTTGTAATCTATACAGTGGAAGTAACTTAATCGGGAAATTCGCCTAAACGAGAAAATGTTTAGGGAAATGAAATTTTACATAATAATCGTTGATAATTTGTACATCGAATCGGTTATTTGGGATTTCTTTCCCGAGTAACACAATATCAAATTTATAATCGTTGGGACCTCTATCACAATTAATCTATTCTGTGATATCGAGAAATTTATTCAGAATCATGTATACGGTTTGTTTTATAAATGGGAATATGCGTGATATATACAACCATAACTTTTTTACGCATACTACAACTTCTCATCTTTACTAGACACTATAGCCAGGATATAGAAGTGGTGATTCAGATATCCGGCTATGAGATCATGAAAACTAGTTTTGAATGCTTAAATAATCATGCTCGGTTAATCGGGACTAAACAGTGACTCCCGAGCTGTCCCAATTAAGCGACTCACGCTGAACTAATTTCCAACCAATTCACCAAATAAAGTCTCAATTAGCCCATTTATAGGGAACATTTTAAATTTCTTTAGAAAAACAGCAGAGACTTTGTCTCTTTGTTTATTAACAGAACACTGCCGGGAAAATGTGTAGGTCAAAAGGTGCTAAATCTCGATTCGGGTGCGGGAAATTGTGAAAACGAAGTGGCAAATTATAGTGCTCCTCTTCGTTATGAATGTAACAATTCGGCTGTAATCGGCTAAATCACAGCTGCTCTTTGCCGCCCCCTTTTTCTAATCCTGGATCCGCCACTGCTATATGTATATAGGTATACGTATATACAATGGTGGTGGGGGGCGGGCGTGGGAGGGCGACGCCCACCCAACTTCTGTTCTGAGGGCAGTTTCACCTAGGATTTGTAAGAAATGGGTTAACATTAATAGAAAGTGCCCTATTCATGTTAACCCTTTGCTTTTCTTCGATTTTGGCGAGGCACCACTGCGTGAATACTATTAATACTATGTTTGTAGTGAATGTTGAAATTGATTGAATAAACTGGAATACTCCAAGATTGATTTTGCATACAGAAGTATTTTGGGTCATAAAATTTCTGACATTTTGTGAAGCAAGCGAGCGCGCTTGTAGCTCAATCAACTCCGCATCACCCTATTTTTCGAAAATGTATTTTCCGTGTCCGTTTCTTTTCATATTTGTCCTCATTGTCCTTTTATATTCAAAATTACTACGTATATTATTCCATATCTTGCTTTTAGCCTAAAAAATGAACTGAAAAAGTTGAAAACCCCGATAGGCAATAAAACCAGATTCAATTACAAACTACTATATGCTTCGAAAATGGTGCAGTCTAGAGACCACAAAAATCAATTATTTATGTATATAACTAACTAATCATATACTAAAATTTCTTCATTATGATCAATAAAAATTGCAATCGAAATCGTGAATTTTACCATACATTATTGACGCATGCAAGATGGCACAACTGAGGGAAAATAACTCGATACGCAAATAACACAGTATCAAAAACACATTATATTTCGTATGGAATAGCATTATGGAGAAACAAGCACGTGCAAGCAGCCAAAAATTCCGAAGAGGCATAAAAACGATTTAAACTGTATTTAGTATTTATGATCTTGTAATGAAAAGTACTCACTAGGGGCCATTACTGAGCATGCTACAATTTCAACTGGTAGTCCTTATTTTATGCAGAACAACTGGTAACCCAGGAATGTATAGTTCACACCTAAATTACAAATTTGATATTTGCCGATCGTTTATTACCTTCCGTAAACAATGTCGAAAATAAGCCCAGGGACAGAGAAATTTTTCTCCCAAGTAATAGGATTTTTTCTTCATTAAGTTACTGTTTTTCACCCTACAAACACGCTCAATTGGGACAAACTCCGCTTGTCACAATTAAGCGAGTTGACTGTACACTTATTGGATAAGAATGTAGAATCACACAAATATAACACAGTTTTGGGTAAATCTCTAAATTCAATAACTTATCCCTTCATTAAATCATTCAACGCAATCGTCTTAGTGTATAGACTATATTCATACTATTGCCGTAATGAACGAACAGGAATAGGAATTTAAAAATTGCTCACCACTCAATGACAATGATTAATAAATAATACATACCCACATGTAAACATTGTAAATAGTAAAATACAACAAATAGAGTAAGTTGGTCAAATACTGTCATAATTCCATGTCTTGTGTCTCATCTTCTGAGAGATCTGAGATGGAACTCTCACTAGAACTAAGCTCCTCTCCTTCAGCTTCCTTAAGAGCTTTTAAAGTCGCATACTTTTCAATGTATTCCCGAACTCGAATCTTATAATCCTCTGGTTTGTTAATGAACAGAGTAGCAGCATCTCCATTAAGAGGGTCACTAGGGTTTGGATACGTCAGAAGTTGGGGCAAGAAAGATTCGAAAACATTTTGAAGATCATACAAAGCTGTCCAAGATTGGTTTATAACATCCAAACAAACAGAACCTGAAGCTTCGTCAATATTAGGATGATAAATTCTGTTTAGAAACCCAATAGAAGGAGATTTGAAGGGATACTTTTCAGGAATGTCGACACGTACTTTCCAGATGCCTCCTTGATAAGGAGTTCCATCTGGACCATGAAATTTCACCATTAATTCGTTTAGACCTCCAAGAATTGTTACTTCATATTTATTTTCAATCAATTTACAGACGTCAGTGTCCATTCGACGTTTATTGGCTACTGGTGAACATGACATGAATATTTATCTGAACAATTCTTCAAAACGAAAATGGTTGTCTAATAAATAAAAAAGGGAGAATATATCCAAATAAATTGTTAAATTGCACATTAAATATATCATGGCCGTAGGAAACTATCAGGCTGGTCAGGTTTCAACCATTAAAATATGTGGCTTGCTAATACAATTTTATTAGCCAAAGTGTCTGAATGAATTGTGTAAAATGGTAGAAATGGTGGAAGATGGTAAATATGGCGAAAAAGTGTTGGAATTTCTAATTAGTAAATCCTGGTTGTCACAGAAATAGATTATTCATTAATTCTTTAACGTATACCGTCTCTCAACAAGCATGAAAAATCTTAGCTCAATAGCTATTCTATTAATAGAATATGAATACTGTATAGGCCTTTTTATATCTATGAGTAATTACTACAACAATAGACAGTACTAACAAAATAATACAATACTAATAAACTATAAACTATCAACAATGCGAGCAAATCCAGGGATTTGAAGCGGAATATTCCCCGAAATCAGATCGAAGTTCAAACGACTACTCTACTATGTTAGAGTGAAGCCAATGATCTAACATTATATTACTTACTAAGGGCATATATAGCTACATATAAAATACTAATAATAACTAATTGATTTATTTTGTGTATTCTCCGTACCTTACTCTGATGGCGAAAATCCTTAATGGTGTATATGGCGGAATTTGATAAGGGGCTCCAAAACAGGCACAAAAGAATAACATCAAATGTTTAACATTGATCATAAATCTCTGATAAGATCATTTAGTAGGATTATAGTTCATTTAACTCCTTACTTAAATCGGCAATCTCCCCAGTCTTTCATCGCTGTCATAGACTTGAGAAGAATACAACGTATATTATGCTAGATATACTGCAAGGACTGTGTAATATTAATATCCCTCTATAAAATGTATCCCTGAGTTTAGCTTAGCTTAGATCACTTAATATGAAGTCTATTAATTTGATATAAGCGGTTCAGTATCTACTATAATATAGAATGCTTCTCAATTTATAGACAGCAATGAAAGGCATTGGGGAGATTGCCAATTTAAGTTGTTGGAGGCAAATAAATTATAATCCGATTAACTGATCCCCAAAGTGGTTTAACGACTTAGGACAATGCAATTATTGCTCAGGGATCCTATATTTCCAATATCAATTGCCACTTATTACCTGGTCGCATACGAAGGGCACTCGAAAAGTTCTGTCGGTTGTTATCAAACCACAAATACTTTCTAATAAGTTTATTATATATCTATTTAGACGCATATTATTTACCTACACCACAAATTTTATCCGTTTATCTTTTGTACTTTTCGAATTGCTTGATCTCTAAAAGCTATGGCGTGATGCTTCCTCAACCAGAATCTGACCTCACAAGACGCGATTTTAGAGCGATGATTTTAATTTTGATCAAACTTGAGAAGAGCAGTTTGGAAATACACGAAACTTTGCAGAAGCACTTTCCAAATATAGCTCCTTGTTTGAGAACAGCAGAGGGATAGTACTCAGAGTTTATTCATGCAAATTTTATTCTTGATGATGGTCCCCGCCCTGGTAGGCCCAGTATTACACACACGGTTGAAAATATAGAGCTAGTGTTGGACGATGTAACAAAAGACCCTCGTGTTACTTACGCTCAGTTAGAGCATGAAACCAAATTGTAATCGGAGAGTATAAACGTCATCTTACATAAAGAGCTCGGTTGGATTCCGTATTCTTTGTCGTCCGATCAGAAAAGTGCCGAGTGGACTTTTGCAAAATTATGCTTAAAAGATTTGCTAATGGAACTTCTAGAGCTGTTTCTAAAATACTCACAGGCGATGAGACATGGATATGCCACTATGACCCTGAAACGAAGAGACAATCTAAAAAGTGGGTCGAAGAAAGTGGTTTACCTCCAACAAAGTTCCGGAGAATTAGATCAGTCGGAAAGCAGATGTGGGCGATTTCTTTAAACGTAGTGGATTTGTTGAAGGAATTACACTTGAGGATAGGAAGACAGTTACCGCTGATTGGTATACCACAATATGTCTTCCGAAAGAATTCAGTGCTATCGAAAAACAACGTGAGAAGTCAGGTGTCCGAGGAATCCTGGTTCACCACGATAATGCTTCATCACATACAGCACTAAGAACTGGTGAGTTTTTAGAGAATTCTAGGATCGGAACGCTACCCCACCCACCCTACAGTCCAGATCTAACCCCTTGTGATTTTTGGTTATTCTCAAAGCTGAAAGATCAACTTCGTGGGAGGAGATTTTTCAGCAATGAAGAGGACCGGCGCACTTTTCTTAGCAATTGAGGAGATACTCAAAGAAGAATGGAAAATGTGCTTTGATACCTAGTTTAAACGCATGAAAAGGTGTATAGAGTGTCAGGGCAAGTATTTTGAAAAAATGTGACCATATAATATGTACCTATTATATAAGTATATAAACGACAAAACTTTTCCAGTGCCCCTCGTAATAGTGCCTTGGAGGCGGGTTGGTTGGAATCATGTAGCACATACCCTATCGCCATAGTATTAAATTCAAAGTGCTAAAAATAGTATGCATTTAACAACCCTCATTTCAAAAAATTTCCAGTATCTCAAAATATTAACTTTGGTAATTTACTTTCCCAATTTGACCAAATATTAAAATACATAGAAAATAGCAAAATTTTGATTCACAAATCAGAAACCATCAAGAAAATATAGAGTAGATTTGAAATGAGATAAGGGACGTATAAATGCTAGTGAATCTCGGCTCTAGTATAGTTAATGACAGGGAATAAGAAAACTAACCTATCGTCCTGATAGCGATTAATTCAGAAAGAGGACATTCAGAGGTAACTTTTTGCATTTTTTCAATAGCACTTTTAGTTCTCCAGATAGGATTTTGCTAGGTGGTTGTATCATTTTGAGAAGGCTATATAGGCTACCACTACACACAATTTCAATTTTCTCCGATTTGGCTCAAATTTGTATAATACAACAAACTTCCCTTATAACGGAGTGCTCGGGACCTCGGTTTTAATTCCTTGTAAGCGAAGATTGTTGAAACCGTAGTACGTTAATGCACATTAGTTTGTAAAATGATGTCAATAATAGCGTGTTTTTAATCCAAGTCGTTAAATACGGAGTTTTATCTAATATAATATCAATTAGAACAAAATTAGTTCAACTGGGGTTGTTATGAGCGAACTTCGTTATAACAGGCTGTAATTCAATAGCTTTTGACCTAAAGGGGGGTAACAAATAACTTCATGAGAAGCGGAATTTCGCTGTATCCATCCAACTATTTCGTTATAAACGAAATTTTTATGATATAATTAGTTGGAAGGAATTACAGATCATTGGACCACTTCATAAGCTGAGTTTAGTTGTATCCGACATGGTTATAACAGGGAGTTTACTGTACTTTTTCACACAGGTGGTAGAAGTGCATGGTTGACAGAAAATTAATTGCACAAATAATTTTTGAAATTATAGAGGTTCAAAGTGTCGACCTCCCTATGCCAATGTATTGACGTCATAAAATCAGCTGACCTGATTAATGTTTGTGGTTCAAGTTCAGTGACCTTTTTGGCGTAAGAGATAGATTTTGGACATACATAAACATACATATTTTTCATGTTTTTGCATAAAATCGGAAATATGGGAACACTCAGTGACGTCATCTTTGAAATTCTCCAAGATCATTTCTCG
Organism: Oopsacas minuta; assembly: GCA_024704765.1. Classification (NCBI taxonomy): domain Eukaryota; kingdom Metazoa; phylum Porifera; class Hexactinellida; order Lyssacinosida; family Leucopsacidae; genus Oopsacas; species Oopsacas minuta. The sequence continues at coordinate 1,150,256 of JAKMXF010000332.1, read as the reverse complement.
AGTACTAATAGTCCTATTGAACTCTAACAATGTAAATATGGACCTCAGAATGTCCTATCTCTGAAAGAATCGGTTATAGGACAATAGGTCAGTTTGTCTCATTATTTATACATGTGTGCATTTGAAGGTGCGAAAAAGGAAATCAGCGTACTCGATTACCCCGTATTTAACCGTTGAAACTATGTTTCTAAGACTATTTAGAAATTTCTCTGCTTCATACACCTAAACAACAACAAATATTTACAATACATTGGGCAATATCATCTTTGGGATAAGTATACTCCATTACCTTAGAATAGGGACGGAACATGAGTTGTTGCGCAACAGGCCCCTATGCACAAGGACCGCAATACACTAGCTGCTCGTATCTCCCGGATTCCAAAAAATTTGAGACAGCAGGGACATTTTAAGAAACCCTATCTCCCTCTCCCTTCTTTTCATTTTTGGATTTGTGTTTTGGCGCGCCACTACTACAATATCGAGGATCTTGGAAAACTCACGGGCCGGAACGGACCATTTCTATGCCTTAATTTATGGAATAGAACGGGCATGTTTATTTTGAATAAATTTCAAATTTGTCGCTTGACACACATTTAACCATGGAAATCACATAATAACAGTTGTCTAGAATTTGATATGACATGTTACGTCGATGGTAATCAATAGGTTAACTATAAGATACTCAGGTTAATGGCCAAACATGAAGTAAGAACTGTGTTTAAGGGAAGAACAACACTGAAGACACTTCTGAATATTGCAAAGTCAACCATACGATAGGAAGAACGGAAGAATGTCATCTATCAACAACCATGTGAAGCTGCAGTGAATGATACATTGGAGAGACGATGAGTAAATTGAAGGAGAGGCGAGGAGAAAATATGAAGGACTCTCAGCAAGAGGATGTGAATAAGTCCAAACTTGCAAGACATATGGTAATGGAGGGTCACACCATCGAATTTGACAAAATGGTAGTAATCGCGAGCGAGAATATGTGGGAGAAGATAAGGATCAGAGGAGCTGTTGAGATTAGGAAGCGGAAGAAGTTGCGGATCCACAATACGAACTGAGTGCTACCAGAAACAACATTTTGATATCAATCAACACATAGTAAATTCGATTTTAGCATTCTGTCTTGTAGTGTAAAATAGTATTACTTGTCACACTCAAACTCGCTATCAACTTTACCTTTAAATTCTAAAGTCACGTGATATTCCAAATACTACATTAATCGATTAATTGTATATTCAATTTAAATTAATTTAAATATTTTTTGGCACCCAATAGGATTTTACTTCAAAAATCAGAGATTTGCAATTAATTTTTCTTATTGAATAGAATTTAGGTGAATATCAAATCAGATTTCTTCGATTCTTTGTTCTACCATGATATTTTTCGAATAAATTAGCTATCGGTATGAGTAAATTATTTATATTCATTTTGGCGAGCAATTCTGGGCACTTCATATCTTGAATATTAAGAAATACTCAAAATTTTCGAAATTTGGACTTTTTGTACAGTCATGATTGCGTAAAAATCCCATGATGAGTTAGCACTTCGCCAAAATCATTTGACATACCTTAGTAATACACTGGCAAATATTGTGCATAGTTCACATAATCATAGGCAAACATCATTTCCTGATCTTCATTGTGACATGGATGATGTATGATTCAATAATCAAGTAGAATAGAGTTCGTCTATTAGCAATTGCCTTATTAGCAAGATTCGCTTATTAGCAAGTGTTTTCAGTGCATGGAGCAAAGGTATAAGGATTTATGTATAAACAAGTTCGCTTATTAGCAAGTTTTCTCGTACAAAACCCGACTTAATAATAAATAAACTCCACTGTAGCACATTTATAACTTTAACCAATTCCAAGTTGTCAACATTGCCCTTTGTCGCTACTCCGAAGGTTGGATCTGCTAAAATTAATTTGTTTTCATGAAAGCTACCACTCCCAGACTGCAATCATGCATTTTAGATACATATAATGGACTTTCAAAATTCATTGGTAGGATATCCGCCTATATTGGTACCGATACCTCAAAATTGTGGCTTGGGCTCCAACAATAAACATTTGCTTCAATTAGCAACAAAACAAAGTTTAAGTTTAAGAAGTTTAGTGGATAACCTCCTAGTACTAGTTTCGGTTGAGTAAGTGTCTGACTGAATGGTGGGACTTAAAAATAATGGAAACACCTTGATAGAGTGTGGAAAATGTTGGAAACTGATGTAATTTCTAAAGGAGGTTTGAAATGCTTAATGGTGGATCCTGGCAACCGTTGTTTTCAACCAAGTTTATATATCGATGTAAATTTATTAATTAATGTGTTATAGTATTAGAGGATAGCTTGTTAGTTAACCATAAGTTAGTACGTAGCTTTAATCGTTATGTAGAATAGAGTAGGCCAATTTTGAGCAACTTACTTATTACTATTTCTTTCGGACATACTTGATTAAACCTGTATCGCTTGTTTCATAACATAAAGAGTAATAAGTTCAATCGTGTCTGATGGCTGCACAGAATCAAGGTATCCCAGTACCACCGCTCACCACTACTGAACGGATCGAGGATTGGCAACCGCTATTTACGGCAGCCGTAGGACCACTTCTTGCTCAAGGTGAGGGAGGCGTCAAGATCCTCGTCAGTATGTTGCCAGCCTTTGTTTGCCGAAACCTAGAAGAGAAGGATGTTGCGAAAGAAGCGGTGCTTGGGAAAGATACACTAGAAGTAGCGTTCTACTTGTTGAAGAAGAGGCTCGATCCACCTGTCGATGAGTTCGAAGCTGTCGCTTGAGTGAATCAAATGAAGTGGCAGCCTGGAGTGCCCGTTGGTGATTTTTTCTACAGCCTACTACATGAAGTGAAAAGAGCTAATTGGGTCCCCGGTTTGCATGTGTGATTTTGACGGGACAGCTTCCTAAGGAAGTCAGGGATAAAGCAAAGGCAGAGATTGCTGATAAAGAGGCGTTAGCCGAAATTGAAGCAGGATAATTCATCGTGAAGGTTAAGGAGTTCTTGAGCCAGAATGGATTAGCCCTTGATATCGGTTTGCGGAGTTTTGTCAAGGTGGCGAACCTGAGAGATGAGCCTGCGGAGAAGCAGTTTAACAATCTGGATGATCCTGACGTTTCCCAGGAAAATACGGGTGTTAATGCTCTGAGACTAAAACCCAGGCAGACTCGAAACTGGAGAGGTATGCGGCGCGCTTCTTCACAACTAGAGTGTTATCGATGCCATGAGAGGGGCCATGAATGGAAGTTCTGCCCTAAGCGAGTTTGCGACATATGTGGAGGCAAAGCTCATGACCTTGTGAATTGTTCGAGTGAGAGGAGAGATTCAGTCAAGGGAGTAGGCGAGCCTGCAGATCACTGTAACGAGAATGCAGTTACTTCAGAAGTAAGTGCAAATGGAGTCAAGCTTCACGAAATGTTGGATACCGGAGCAAAACCTTCAGTTTTGGACAGGCGCACCCTTCAAAAAATCGGGCGGAGCGCCTCCGAATTAACAGAACGTGGCCATGTTTTTGGGCTCTGTAGCGTCCCAATCGTAGTCCTAGGTTGTGTCAACGTGACTGTAGATATTGGAGATCAACAGGTCGTGACTTCGCGTTTCAAGGTAATCGATACTGACGAGAGGATCTTCATATTGGGCAGAGATTTTATGTCCAACTTTGATTCGGTTGAGTTCGACTGGGATAATTGCAAGGTATGTTTTGGTGGTTTCTGGAAAGCATCGGTTGCTTCTTACAAGGGTGGGACTCCTTGGGATCGTTCTATCGTCGCCGAATGTTCGAATCAAGCCGACAATACTTCTGAAATACACTATGACATCAACCCGAAATTGGACGGCGAGAGACGAGAAGGACTAGCGCGTTTGCTTTGTGAGTTTGTTGATGTCTTCGTTTTGGATCCAAAGAAACCTACTCGGACGAATTTGGGTAAGCACCTGATTGACACGAATGGGGCTCAACCAGTGAAACAACCACTACGCAGGATGCCTCCCATATGAGAAGTCGAAGCGAATCGTCAAGTTGAGGAAATGCTACGGAATAGCGTTTGCCGACCTTCGAAATCTCCCTGGAACAGCTCCATTGTTTTGGTGAAAAAGAAAGATGGCTCTATGAGGTTTGCCATTGATTATCGAGCTTTTGAATGACTTGACAAAGAAAGATTCGTATTCCATGCCTGACCCAAGGGCAATAATAGATAAGCTTCAAGGAAGTAACGTATTTCATTCCTGGACGCTGTATCAGCCTACTGGTGTGTGAAGGTTCGTGAGGAGGACGTTGAGAAGACTGCATTCAGCATACCGAGGGGACATTATGAGATGTTGGTTATGCCGTTTGGATTGTGCAACTCCCAAAGTACATTCCAGAGGGTAATGGATACCGCGCTCTATTCCGCCATCAACACGGAGTCGTATGTAGACGATTGCTTAACTCATTCAGCCAATTGGGATCAGCACATGTCGGATTTGAGGATGGCTCTGTCCTGCTTACGCAGCGCGAATATCCAGTTCTGGCGTGATAAGTGTCGTCTCGGTTACGACACTGGTGAGTTCCAGGTCATACAATCTCCCCCTGGGGGCGCACTCCATCCCCATCCTTGGTAAAGAGCTTAACTGACTTTAATCCTACCTCGACAGTGAAGGAACTACAGAGGTTCCTTGGAATGGCTGACTTTTATCGTGACTATATTCCTGCTTTCGCACAGATATCCGAGCCTCTCTACCAACTGACTAGAAAGGGACATGCTTGGGATTGGAATGGTGAGAGGCAGTCTAGCTTCTAGAAACTCAAGGCGAAACTGACTAAGGAGCCGGTCACCCTTTCCTTTCCCATGTGGGATAAGCCTTTCTACATCGAAGCTGATGCTAGCGATGTTTCAGTCGCTGGAGTACTCTCTCAGAAAGATTCAAGGTTACAACCTATAAGCTACTTCTCGTCGTCAATGACCTAAACTCAGAGAAATTCCAGCGCAGCAGAAGGAGGTGTGGGCCCTAGTAGCTGCAACACGGCACTGGTACGATTCTCTTAAAGCAGCAGACAGTGTTTACTTAGTAAGCGACCACAATCCGCTCGCTTGGATACGAACTCAGAAAGATCCCAGACACACCTTCGTTAGGTGGATCCTAGAGCTGGAAGAAATTGACTATACAATCTTATATCGAAAAGGAAGTGAGAACGTAGTGGCGGATTGTGTGAGTAGGAGCCAGACAGATTTTAATGCTGTGATCAATGACGATTCGAGGTTCTTTGAAGACAAGGTTTACCAGCTCATTGCAAATCCGGACTGAGAGCAGGAGATTAAAAGCGAACAATCTGATGATCCTTCTATTTCGTTCGCCATACAACAGATCGAGAATGGGGGTAGTGTGCCCAGAGGGAGGTACAAGAACTATTCAAGGATGAGGGTTTCAAAAGGTTTGTTGTGTCGCGGGACAAGAGTGCACAGTGTGGCATCATCTAGAATTAGCCAAATTTTTTGTAGTCTCATAACTACCTGTAAATATTGTAATATTGTGTTTACTGTGTTTCAGCTTCTATGAATTTAAATTCTCATTGTCTAATGACGTAATTTTATGAGGTTTCAAAACATTTTCCGAACTATAATTACGTTATCATAAATTCTAACAGTAGATGCAATCAAATTGCCTATTTGCAAGTAATCAATTCGTGATTCATTTATAAGTATTCACTATCATAACTTTGAACATTAATATCTCCCAAACTTAATAGAAATTTTGAGAGAACTCTTTTTCGAAGCCCCGAAAATTACCAAATTTCGGGATGTATTTCGACATACTCAGAGGTAGATTTTTAAATGGGTACAATATGGGCCTCTATATTTTTAACAATTTTAAAGTACTGTATTACCCTTAATTTTATACAATTATTAGCGCCCCATTCCCCACCATTTCGAATTTCAATCCAAATTTCTCTGGAACCAGCTCAATTTCAAACTTGTATTATTTATCCAATTATTGATACTTAGTTGACATTACTTCCTTCCACCAGTTCAATGGATAAAACATTTGTTGCACAAAAAGAAGCATACGATATTTATAAATCACATGGTTGGAATAATTCTGGTGCAGCTCGTCAGATAATTGATATTCATTCCTTGTCAGATGATCTGTTTGAAACCATTCGTTGGAAATTAAGAAATTTTCGAAAATCCAGAGATCATTATCAGAAGATTTACAACTTAAATGTTTGGGAGGGTATGGAGTTTTATTCAGTCACTACTTGTAACTCTGGATCATAAATGTCGATTGACACATTCGATTCTATTCCTGAGCACCACTCATTTATTGAAGAGAATCTAACAAAGATCAGAAAACCATTATTCAAACTCACAATGAAAGCAACTCGAAACCGTTTGAACGTTTGCTAAAGCATATTCAGTCCGTTGCCCAAAGGAAGCAGGTTGACGATAAGAAGGTTACTGCTTTAGCTCTGGAACTAATTTCTAATCAGGAAAATGATCGAGAAACTTCCAGTATATGCAAAGAAATAATCACAACAGGCATGTATAGAAATGTAAAGAAAGTTTCGATACCTATGTCAAGTTATATAATAGATCTTCTCGAAATTGGAGCATTCAAATACACACAGTTGAAGAAATTATTGAAACAAGATATCATATTCCCATTGTATAGAGTAATATCGCAATACCGTCAAGAAATTTCTCTTTTACGGAGCGTTTTATTTGTCACTAACCCTGAAGGTCACTCTATTGGTGTATCAGTTCCTTATTTCGAAATATTCGAACTAACAATTCAACGACATCTTTTAAGCTTCGATTCCATTGTAAACAACTCACAATATCCTTTGTCAGTTCGAATAGCAGACGGTCTAGATGGATCAGGCTCACACAATTCTTACAACCAAAGTGAACTCAAATCTAGGTTTAGATACACACAGTATTATTCTATTCGGATTTAAAGTTCTCAGTATGACAGATAGCACAGGTTTCCCATTATACGTCGATACTTCTCCCCAATTCACCTTTTTCATTCAGAGCAGTCTGCTTAATTGCGTTGAAGGATAATCACGAAAACGTTAAATTATTTTGGATACACTCATAAATCCGGCAACTAAATTAGTTGTAGAACAAGGAATTACAGTTGAAAATGGTCACATAGAAGTAGAAATAATTCGATCTATATTTGATACCAAAATGGCAGGTCTATTAGATGGAGCGGGTGGTGCATCATGTCATCTTTGCACGGCCACAGGAAGGAAATCAATAGTTTAGAGTGGGCCAGATCAGGTTTTCCAATTAATAGATACATTATTGATGTTAACCAACTATTTGACGATATTAATGGGGAAGAAATATTTGGCCTACCTTCCAAAAACCGCTGTGGCATTACCCACCACCCTACTTCCGAAATAAACATCTTAGCAGATTCTCCATTGCATGCGTATCTCTGTGTCTTTAGGTGGTATAAGTTACTCATATATCACTTAGACGCTGGGTTGTAGAAAGTGGTCACCTGCATGCACAAAAGTACAGGACTCTTTGAAACGAATAAAGTCAATTATAGAAGGAAAATCTAGTATCAAAATCGATATTCGATCTAATCAAGGGGGACTTCAACAACTGGTAATGTTGCATGAGACTGTTTCCGAGATAAAAGAGATTTCTTCAGATGGGCTACCTCCACTATTACCCCAGTTGATAAACCAACACTTAAAATCATTCAAAACAACCTCTCGGTGATTTTGAGGATAGTTAACAGCAAGACCACATTAATTGTCATGGTCTTGAAAATCTTTGCAAGGAAACATATGAAATTGTTTTGAATCACTTTCCTTGGGTAAGCATCTCTCCCTCTTTTCATAAACTGTTTGCTCATTGTTTTCAAGTAATTTATCGCTATAATCATGGTTATGGACTACAAAACTTTTCTGAAGAATGTTTAGAGGCTTGCAATAACTATGTCAGAAGGTATAGAGAAAATTTAGCAAGAAAAACATCCTTTTCTGACAACTTTCGTGATATTTTAGTCGGACTTTTGTGCTTCAGTGACCCTGTATTGGTTTTAAATCATCACAAAAGTATTAGAAAGGCTAAATCAAACGAAGATACCATGCTTGAAACATCTGAACAGGATACCCTTTATGAATACCTGATAATCTATTAAAATTATGGATTAGTGATTTTAGTGATGACGTCATCCTCATATATTTCGAGTGAGATAATTGAAAATTTGACTTGTCCAGTGAAATGTACGGGGTCGATTTTATATACAAGTATAATACAAATATTATCAATTTGAAGTTACAATTTGGCTAATCCCTCATTTTCGCCTTTTTGCCACACTGTGGAGTGGTCATACCACTCATGTTGAGGGAAAGGGTCATACGAATGGTCCATGACTTCGGGCACATGGGTCACCTTAAAACAGCAGATGAGTTAAAAGTGTGATATTTCTTGAAGGGTATGGATAAAGACGTGAAGGAAATTTGCTCGCGGTGTCTTGTTTGCCTCAAGTCCAAACACCACAACAAGCCGAAGGAAACACTCCAGCCCTATATAGTAGAAGAGCTGGCACCTAGGATTGCGTTAGCTTTTGACATCGTTACATTGCACAGTGGTTTGAATGCAAAGAATAGACAAAAAATAGATTTCATTTTTAATGGTTTAAACTCGTTCTTGTTTGTTTGAATAATGTTAATTTCAAATTTCACTTCGATCGAATACATATAGCTCTCACAATATATGAATTCAAAGAATCAATCAAAAATAGTTCTATTTGCGGTTTCAGTGATGCTAATATTAGCACCAATTTAAGTTTACTTGAGAGCGTCACAGAATTCTCCGAATCTAATTTATTTTATTTCCTCAACACAATTCAGTTATGCTAAATCTGATTTCCCATTTTCGTCAGTGTATCTTTACTAATTTGGATTCAAAGTTGATTTGATTAATGGTACTTTAGAGGTACAATATTTTTTAAAAAAGAACTTCCAAATGACCGCAAAAAAAAACACCACTTAGAAATTAATACCAAAATGGCATTATAATATCTAGAAAGACATATTAAAATGATACGCCCCGAAACAGTGCGCAACATGAAAAATTTCAGCGAATTCCAATGTCACCTTTTAGTTGCTATGCAAGTTATATGCTAAATTTATCTACTCGATTGCAGCATTCCAATTACCAATAAATATAATATATAAATACATGATTAATATGACATTAACAAATTGAATTTACTGATAATCAACCGTTTACTACGCTTTTTTCAATCACTCAAGAACTTTCCCTAACTCTCATCTTGAATTTGCTAAGATTTTGAAAGACAACAACAACAACAACAACTGTATCTCGACGACACTCAGTTTCTTTGAGCAGAACTTTCAAATGGACTTCGAAGAAAGGAAACAATTGGAAGCAACGCTCCTCCGAGTAAGAAGCAGGATCAGGAAGGCAAAGAAATCGCTAGATTGCTTAGAGGGAGACTGGTGGCATTGTGGTATATCCATGGAACCAGAGTTGAAGAGGCACCGTTTTTATGATACCGTTGAGCTGTCCTTAGATGATGAAGAAGTCATATCCACACTCTCAGCAAACCATAGGAAGAGTATTGACAATCTCACGATGCAACAACAACGCTCACGACTCCCAAATCTCTTGGAATCTATCAAAGCACTCTCAATCGTTGAGAATATTTCAGAAATCAAGATAGCTACACTTGCCTTGCAACTACTATCGAACCAAACAAAACAGCGAGAAATAGCTAAAGTTTCAAAATCTGTAGTTTATGACTAGTTTTCGGGTCAATTCGGTAAATTGTTGAAGAAAAGAGCTCGATGTTACCAAGACAGTGTTCCTTGTAGATCTCCTAGAAATTGGCAGGAGGAAATACACACAACTCCGACATCACTTGCTATCTAGCGATATTCGTTTCCCGGCATACTATAGGGTAGTAGAAGAAAGAAACAGCATAATTTTACGGTCAGATATTCAGATGTACCCCAATCCTGAAACTCCACTTGGTGTATATATGCCATATGCTCATCACGTCCGCCATACTTTTTGCAGGCTTATGTCCACGCTACCGCCACCTCCAGCTCAAGATTTTCCCCTCAATTCCAGATAGCAGACGGACTAGATGGCTATGGAAGTCACACTGTATATAATCAATCAAACACAAATACAGATATTAAGTCGTTTATCTTATTCTGTTTCAGAGCTGTAAAGATAATAAGCAATAGCGGTCGCGAACTCTGGAAAAATAACACTCCCAATTCTCCTTTTGCTCAACGTCCGATTTTCCTCCTCGCTGCGAAAGAAACGAAGCTAATATCAAGCGATTTATGGACGATCTGATCGATACTGATACTGATCTGATGAGAAGTGAAGGATTTATTCTTGGCCCTGATCAGCAAGTACGAGTCGACATTGTCGATCAATGCTTGATGGGAAAATGGCAGGAATTCTATCTGGGGCAGGTGGGGCAAGTTGTCAATTATGCACAGCAACACATAAGGAACTCAGTGATCGTGAGTTGATAATACAGGGATTTCCAATCAACAGACACATCACTGATGCAATTCAATTTTTCGGTGAATAGAAGACAGCAATTCGTTCTTCTCACTTCCTTCAAACCAACGTTGTAACATAACGCACGAACCAACCTCAACAATAAACATCCTTCCAGCATCTCCGTTACACTCGTACACTGGCATTTTCAGGTGGTTCAATCTACTAATTTATCATTTGAATTGTGGAAAACGTACATGGTCACCAACATCTTTGGCGATAAAAAATTCAATGATATTTGTCAGAAATCTGATCGAAGAGAAGACAGGAATGAAGATAGATCAGCCGAATGCAAGTGGAGGTACTAGCTCTACTGGTAGTGTAGCTCGTCGAGCATTTTCCTGTGATTCGAAATATATTGAGTGTGTATTGTCAGTTGTTGAAACAGAACACAAAGAAACACTTTCAAAACTACATACACACTTGTCAGCTATCCTTCGAATAATCAATTCAGACAGGATCATTAACACCGAGGTCTTTGGTGATCTATGCACCGATACATATCTCTTGATCGTTGATTCATTACCTTGGGTGAGCATTACCCCAACATTACCAGGGTATTAGCTCACTCAGAAGAAATTTTGAAAGAGTTCAACCATGGGCGAGGTCTGAAAAGTTTCTCTGAAGAGGGATCCGAGGCATGCAACAAGTTACTAAGAAAGTATAGGGAGAATCTTGCAAGGAAGTCTTCATTTGAAGATAATGCAATGGACATTTTCGTGAGACTGGCCTCTGCAAGTGACCCTGTATTGAATCAATTTCGTTCAAGTTTAGTTTGTGAAAGGTGTGGGGAACACGGCCACACAAAAAGAGCAAAGTATTGTAGGGATAATACCGAAAATAGATTACTAGATTCTTCCATAGACGAAATTGTTGATTCACTTATAATTAATTCATAGATTCATTAAAATTTAAAATCTATACACTCTTATCCAAATACTATACAGGGTAATAGTATATATACAGAGAAGGAGATTTTTCTTATGAAGTGGAAATCTCTATGAGTTTTATTAAATAATTTTTTAAATGTGACGTCATCATAATATGTGATGACGTCATATCCAGAAATCTAGAAGCCATAGAAGAAATTTGATTACCCCATACGATTCCTCGGATACGATAACCTATTCGCAAATAATACATTGCATATGGCTATCTGGTACTAGAATACCTATTCTTTACTAACTCCCATTTTAAACCACTGTGCATTGCCATGGGCAGATAGTGGTGATCGATATTTTCTACTGATGGTAGATATGTTTTACGCCTAGTGGAATTAACTCCGATGAAGGATCAGAGCGCTGGATCAATAATAGACGCCGTTAAGTCTGGATGGATCTTCAGGTACGGATTACCTCGTATTGTTGTCACGGATCAAGGCAGAAACGTCGATGGTGTAGCGATGAGCGAGTTGTGTACGCATCTAGGTATTGAAAAAAGGCATCCTCCCCTTACCATCCGGAGGGGATGGGCTGGCTGAGCGCAGCATTGGGACGGTCAAACAAGTAATGCGTTGCTTGCTTGCAGATAGGAAGTTGAGGAAGGCCGATTGGCCGTTACTACTAAACGAAGTATCATTTACGTATAACTCTCTTAGAAATTCATCGACAGGTCTGAGCCCGAATGAGATATTTTACGGTGAGAAACTTAGGAATAGCTTAGACTTGAACATCGGCTATTCAGTCTAGGATTGTGTTACAAGTGAAGAATATTATGAGGAGCTTAGGGACAAGAGAAATCGACTTGAGGAGATTGCTAGAGAAAATGCTGAAGAAGCATATAGAAGGGAAAAGCTGTTCTATGATCAGGAAAGGTGGATTCTGATATCGGAAAAGGTGATCAAGTCCTTCTTAAGGATCAGATCAGGCGTAGCAGTTTAGACCCAATCTTCATAGGTCCATACATTGTTGTCGCAAGAAGAAGGCCGAACGTTCGAATACTCGAACCAACGAGTAAGAAGGAGCTCAGGGTCGCCGAGTGGATAATGGATTGTGTGTCACGGAGTTGACTGTATTCTCATATGGGTATGGATTCATGGTTGTGTGTAATCGATTATGGATTGGATTTGGATTCTGGAGCCTTCCGATTTTCGCAGTCTAGTCTAATACAAATATACCGTGCGTTCGGAAATTATTGGCAGTAAATTTGATTTGGTTCCATTCAATATCTATGTTAAGAATGATCAAAATCATATGATTTCTAATAATTCGGTACTCTCTCAAATAGAATATACATGAGTAACTAACATATAGCTAATAATTTATCTTCTTGCCTCCACCTTTGTTGCATAACCGAATTCTTTTGTCCATTGATAGACAAAATGGCTTTAAAATTTCAGGGTCAAATGTGTTCCACATCTCCAAAATAGCTTCTTTCAACTCATTTGAGCTAGTAAATCTCTTTTTGAGGAGTCTCTTCTATTGTACAACCCAAAGATTTTCAATTGGGTCCAGATCGGGGCAATTGGAGGGCCAGTCGATCTGATGTGGGACAAATTCCTGTTTCCAAGCCTTTGCTGCATTTCCTGTATGTATAGGACTGTTATCTTCCTGTAATATCCATTGATTTCCGTATAAAGCATTAGCTTCTTGTATAAGACACTCATTTAGAACTGTTTTGTACCGTTCCTGGTTGAAGTTTTCGATAAAAACTTTGAGGTTTGTTTTGTCCATTACCGAAATACCACCCCAAATATGTCTTCGCTGGATGTTTGAAAGTTGGCAGGTTAATAAGCTGTCCTTTCTTTGTCAATACATATATCTTGCTTGAATTCATCCATATAGAGCATTCATCAGTAAAGAACACTTTAGACCAGTTCTGACCCCTCATTCGTTTACACCATTCTATTTGTTTAGTAATATGGAGTTGTGACAAGGCTGGAATTCTTACTGCCTGGCGATATTGTAAGCCTCTCCTCTTCATTTCCTCCGATAGTGTGCTTTTGGCAACTGGAGTACTCAATTTTGCTCGACATTCATTCAGAGTGATCCTTGGATGGTGTTGAACGAGTGCCATAATTCTATTCCTATCAGACTTGTGCAATATTTGAGGTCGACCTGCTCCTTTCTTATGAGTCAAGCTCTTTTTGTCAGAAAGAGACTTCAAACACGATATACTGTCCGCTCTGATATAGCTAGTCGTCTTAATATTTCAGTCGCTTTTGTTATCCCAGCATCAAAGAGTTCCTTTATTCTGATTCTATTCTTTTCCTCAGCCTTCATACCAAAATAGTGGAAAATATTGTTAGTGAAAGTTGGAAAATATGGGTCTAAAATATGTGAACTAAAATAATAAGCACATATTTAATGTCAAAGATCATTTGGGATAGATTCGGCAGAAAATTAGAATGTCAGTGGATCTATACATTATATTTCGAGTATATTATATGTTGCTATAACTTAAACGTCGTAAATAAGGTTGTTATAGAATATTTGTAAAGGATAATGAAAATAGTATTTACTGCCAATAATTTCCAAACGCACTGTACTACGTCCCGCGATGTCCCGATAAATTAGTACAGTATCTTCTGTCACGCTTTTTTCTTCATTCAGTTTTGCATGTATTAGCCCTCATGGAAGAATTTGGAGGCCCCCGGACAGAATTCTAACCATGGGGCCCATAAGTTAGGTAGCCGACCCTGCCACGATGTACTGCTAATTTCGTCCAGTGGACTCTCTATACGTGGGAGTGGTCGGGAACGGAAAATATTCTAATATCCCTCATTCATCGCTTACTCTTTCAACTGCAAATATCCTTCAACCAGAGTGCTATCGAGTGAATTTGATCGCCACTTCTTCCAAAGACTGTAAACTCAATGGTATTAGATTTTATACTATATATCTCGCAAGGTTATTTGGTGAATATAATTTGTAGAAAATAGTTTTTCTGAGAAATTCAAAGATTTCGATTGATCATAGCAATAAATACCTATTTTTATGCAAATTTCGTACAAAATAGATAACTTTTTAAATTGAATTCCCGGCTTATCCAGGTCAACTTTAACTTTCGAGGGCATTGATAATCTCAATGTATCCCCCATCCGCCACTCCTGATTATAGAGGGTCGTTACTATGTAAATGAAAGAAAGTCCATCACAATTCCGTGCCAAGTCAAGTAGCGATTTTACCACCATAAGCAATTTGGCTGAAAATTATTGTAGACCAAGCTACTACCATGTCTTTACTTTAGAAAATTTCGGAACAATCGTACATATGATTCCTGACTTATGACGTCACAAATGTTTGTACAAAGATGTTTAAATTTTGAAATTATAATCGCAGGATAATCTTGATTAACCAGAAAAAAATTTTGTAAACTGCTTTGTAAACTACTTTACTTATGCATTAAATATGGAGAATTCAAAAAATCGAGTAAGCTGAGTTTAGAGTTCTGAGTGATAGCGAAACTGGAACTAAAACCAACATTGAATTCAAACCGGAAATATGAAGTTGCAAAAAACGTTATTTTGAAAAATATTTGTTCAATATGATTTGAGGATAAAACATGAAGTTCAGTCTGAAACTATTTATCTTGAATATCCAGAAATATTTCCCAAATTTAGGAGCCAAATATCAGTCAGGAGTCTGGCGCAATGCGGTATCAATATGTGGGGGTCGGGGAGGCCGCAAAAGCACATAACCCTGAGCTGCAATACCAGTCTGTCGACCGAACATGTTTGTGCTGGGGAATGTTTTATTGAGTTTTTAAATTTCTCTTCAAGTGAGGGCGCTTTAGCTAATAATTGTAAAAATCGGATAAAATCATCAAAATTGTCACTCTTGTACATTCGAGGCTCCTGAACAATATTAGGATGGGAACCAGCTCCGATGGATAATTTCGAACCCATCTTACATTTTTCCAAAGCGACTGTCTGCTGACTCGCAGATAAAATTCCTCAGGTGCTAACTGTTTACATCTTATCAATTCTATTACTTACATTATTCTTCTTCACAAATCACCCGTTTATTTAGGGGTATATATGTCTGTTGATGGTCTCAAACTATCAATTATCGAGAACACCATCATACGATAAAAGGATCGATTTCTGGCTATGTAGTCGAAACTTGTTGTTACAATTATTTCCTGGTTGGAAATTTAGTAAACCTAGATATTGAGATTAACGGATGAAAAATGTATGTGAATCACATTCTATATAATCTGAACAAAAATAATTAGAGAAATGTCCAGCCGACAGACTGGTAGTACTCCTCAGGATTCTTTGTTGTGTTCTTCTCAGGGGGGCAAGACCCCTTGACACTCGTGAAGATAAGCATTTCACCAGACCGGTCTGATTTCGCGTCTCTAATGTTTGAGAAATACATATTTCAGGTTAAATACTATACCAAGCTACATTATCCCAACTAGGCTCATGAGTCAGGGTGGGCAAAGATTACGTCATGCCCATCCGCCATATACATTTTGTATTACGGTGGAGTGAAATCTGGGTGGGATATGCCTACCCAAAATGGCCCTAGTTGCGCCTATGCCAAGCTGTGTTAACTATCATGATATTCAGAATTATTAGGCCCTATCGTACTTATATTCTATCCTTCAGTCCAATGGTTAAGATTCACAATAATTATCCTGCAATTACGCCTCTGCCAAAATATTGAAACGAAATATCTAGTATCAATTCGAAATATGTTAAAAAATGTGTAAATTTATAATTAATAATATGTGTAATCATTGAGTGAGAGAAATGAAGAGGTCAAAATTGGAATCTACATACTCGATTACCCCTTACTAATAGCATTTTGAATTATGTGCCTGAAGGTGCTAAATGCGATTACTCATTATAAATCTGTAAAGTTGTCACTTTCAAACTGTATAAATCTTGGAAAGGGTCTACGTACCCAATTACCACTGATAATATGTCTAAATATAATCTAGAAGGAAAGAATATTGTTTAATTCGTTCCTCGCTAATCCGAACCTTCGCTAATCCGAACAGTAGAAAAGAAAGAATTTTTGGTTTTAAAATAATAATTTTCAATCGGAATTTGAAATTTTAATATGTATATAGTACATGGTAGTAGTAGTAGTAGTAGTAGTAGTAGTAGTAGTAGTAGTAGTAGTAGTAGTAGTAGTAGTAGTAGTAGTAGTAGTAGTAGTAGTAGTAGTAGTAGAAGTGTAGTAGTAGTAGTAGTAGTAGTAGTAGTAGTAGTAGTAGTAGTAGTAGTAGTAGTAGTAGTAGTAGTAGTAGTAGTAGTAGTAGTAGTAGTAGTAATGTTTCGTTCGGATTAGAGAGGTTCTATTGTATCTTACAGTACCATAATCTGATTTGTAATACATATTACTTATATTTATTCCTATAATTTTGAGTTACATAATGTTTATAATTCCCCATATAAATGTATTAATTCACTATTCCGAACAAATTCGCTAATCCGAACAGATACTCCATGAATCGGAACACCTCTGTTCGGATTAGAGAGAGTCTACTGTATGAGGCTAAATTGCCTTACAACCAGATTATAATGTTCAGGTACCAGATGGTATCATGTGTGATGTGGGCTTGGTGGCAGAAAAGATTTAGCTGGACAAATTCTCACTCCGGTCCCTAAGATAATCTAGGTGTTTATCTCATGCCACAACATAACACAAGCTTGGTTCAAATATTTTCATGGCTCATTCGATGGATTCAATCTTGACCGAATCAGCCATGGTTAGGGATATATGCCACACCGGATAGGGATGTCTGAACTCCG
Source organism: Oopsacas minuta (assembly GCA_024704765.1). Lineage (NCBI taxonomy): Eukaryota > Metazoa > Porifera > Hexactinellida > Lyssacinosida > Leucopsacidae > Oopsacas > Oopsacas minuta. Next base: position 1,132,988 of record JAKMXF010000332.1, on the reverse strand, counting down.
ACGCATTGAACATGAGCAAGCCAAGCTGTCAGGACCAGATCTTCGCAGCTGCTTAAGATATTATAGACGCTTGGAATCTTTTAAATTATTTAGGTGGTATTTCCACTCCAAGAGTTTATCCCATATAATAATTATGCCTAATAGCTCATCGCTATATTTTCGCTGTATATCCATCCCATCGATCTTAATGGGAGGTATACTAAGGGTTTATTTTTGGAAATGAGTACAATGAAGAGCAGGGGCACCAGTCATGATCCTTGTGGGACAGACCTCATCAGACAAACCCAGTTTCACAACTCGTTAGCCATCCTCACCCTTTGGGACCTATTCTATAAAAGGCAGACAACCATCGAATAATAATTTGTGGAGGTCAAAGTTATTACATTTCGTGATTAATATTGAATTTCATACCCGAGGTGCAAATCTCAGAATAAGAATAAATTTGACTTATTTGTGTATCACATATCATGTAAATCTTCATGGTTTCGCGGACGGACAGCGCTCATCTTCGATGACATTAAGACATCACCCTATAAGAGCAACACTAAAACAGATGAATAAGATAAATCCTAAGTTAGATAAATTGATTACTACTGTATGACGAACAGACGATAGACAGTATTCATATTAAAAATGTAAGAAATATCAAGAAATGAGAGATCGGTGAGGTCAATCTCGGGAACCAATGTTTAAAGATAATTTAGACTGTCGATATGTGTGTAACTAGACTTAGGCCGCCTAGCGTCTTCGAACGAGGGAGCAATCCATGGGATTATTACAAAATTCGAAAAAGGAATGTTGGTGCATTCTTGGCCACATTCAGCTACGGATCTAAGTATGTGGGCCCTGTTTGAGGGCAATTCTCGGGGCTCCCTGAAGCTAATTCAAAGCAGTCACGGTTCGCCCACCTGTCCGCATTCCTCAATTTAGAATGCTTGTGTTTATTGTATAAAATCTTGCATATATAAAATTCAACCCTAGTAGGACCGCCCTAGCCGAAGGCCTATTTCGCACACGGGCAGCATGGCAGGACTTGTCATGACCTCTGATTATTTAGTTGCACAAAATATATCATGAACATACAATAAATATAATTACTCTATAAGATCACTCTGCGTGCTTTTCTGGACGCAAAATCAGTAATAAGTTCAGAAAAGTCATTACGACGCATACATTCGCATTCAATACTCATCAGAGACAACCAACCGAGTCTATCCTGACTAATGGTGTTGAGTTGTGAGGCCACCTAAATGTGGGGGCCTGTTTTGGCCACACACTCCGAACACTCCTAAAATCGGTACTGGCCATATTCCTTCGTCCCAAGTATTATCTAGTGACTCATCAAATTACTGGAAAACTTACTCTAAAACCAAATCGGGTGTTTCATAGTTGATTGGATGAGGGTTAAGGCTCGAAAGTACAAGAGAGACAATTTAATGATTTTATCCGCTTTTACAATTTTAGCTAAAGCCACCTCACTTGAAGAGAAATTTAAAACTTCAACAAAACATTCCCCCAGCATAAACTTGTTCGGTCGACAGACTGGTATTGCAGCTCAGGGTTATGTGCTTTTGCGGCCTCCCTGACTCCCACATAATGACACCGCATTGCACCAGACCCCTGACTGATATCTGGCTCCAGGATTTGAGAAATATTTCTGGATATTCAAGCTAATTAGTCTCAGACTGAACTTCATGTTTTATCCTCAAATCCTATGGAAAAAGTTTAAATATTTTCTTGCAATGTAACCCCTACTAACTTTTGATACGAATCTCTAGCATCAATTTGAATGAAGTGGAACCTCGTTAATACAAACACCAACTGAAGGTCAGAATTTGTTCGCCTTATCCGGAGTAAGTCGAAATGAATAACCATTGTAGGAACATGATTAGTTGCAAATATTTGCGTCTAATCTAGAAATTTGTTTTAACAGTGTTCGCATTAACGAGGTTCCACTGTGTTTGCCAAAAGGTGAGAAAATATGATTAATGGTATGATTTGTCACTTATTGAGAGATTCGAAAATGTTAAAATTGGTATCACATACTCCATTACCCTGACTAGCAGTTAATAGGAAAACTATATCATTTGAATTATATCAATCGGGTATGAAATATGATTAATAACATGAGAAATCATGTAGATATAGATTTGATCTCTATATACTAAATTACCCATTACTAGCAGTAAAACTCTAGTTTCATTTTGAAAATAATCGCAATTAATCTATTTATATGTTGCAATGTATTAGAGAATTGTGGTGTGTACATGTAGACACGATACAATTTCAGTGTATTAGAACAAATATGCATGTGCGTCATTAAAATGTGTTTGTTTCTATAACGCTGTAAATGGTCATTCACCTACTACAGCCGACCGAGGTATCCTAAATTGGTGTGAACACAAACTACAGTTTCACAAATAGAAACCCAAAGGAATGAGACTATATTCTAGGTCACCTGTTGCGTAGTATTTTGAGATTCTTGTATACCATGGACACAATTAACACGATGGCACTCATATCGTAGTATTTTGAGGAGAGCATAGAATTCTGATGTTTCGGTATGTAACACGAATTGTGCATGCGATTCATTGTAATCTAGTCGTAAATGTGTGCTGAGATTCTGTGTTACTTAAATACGTATATACATCATCGAGGTCACAATTTTTTGATAATTCGAAATACTTTACGTGAATTTTAGATTTGTTTTTCTGATATTTCTTCTCTATTTAAATTCACTTTGTCATTGGAATTCTCACATTTAATAGATCCCGAAGAAATCAGAGCAATCATTGAGTTCCATGAGTGTGGTCAAATTCTACGAACTCTCTCTGCTAAAGGTTTATGGAATTTCAAGAGGAAGACAAATAATTATACCCTCTTTGAGGAAAAACCTAACAGGCTTTTCAAGGTAGGTATCAAAAACATTTATTCTGTTTGTATATTAACATTTAACAATACATATACAAATTTCGATTATAAGATAACCTGAAAAATTGATACTATTTAATTTTTACATATGTCTAGAACGTCTCCAAGAGTGGTCTGCAGTTGGATCACGAAGTCCCCAGTTGTGATAAACTTGGACCAATCCTTGTACAATATCATGATCAATTAGGCAATTCTGGGGTTCAATTCTACAATACAAGCAATCTGGTAAAGACACTATTGAGTAGCAATGTATCCAGATCTTCAAAATTATGTGAGTGTTAAAATGTGTCATTAGCATATACTGTACAAGTTAAAATTGGAGCGGTAGTCCGTACTTGTACAGTTGTACTGACCAATTCATAACAATCCACTTGAAATTTACTTAAAACTTTTTTGTTTGATATATTTATAGGTAAAAACATGTGTTACATGTCAAAAGACAGCCGCTTTATCCCCACAACCTCAAAGGAACTACAACCAATTCCACCTCCAGAAACTTCTTGATAGCATTTAGGGATGGATCTATGCGATCTCCCTGAGATCCCAGAGGATACAAAAATATCTAGTGACAGTTCGCTATCTTTCCAAGTATGTTGCTACAAGGTCACTCAAGACTAAGACTACAACTGAATTTATTGAGCAGCTAGAAGATATCTACCTTGAATTAAGATAACTCAATATCATGCAACATAATCAAGGAAAGCAATTCACTCAAAGGTATTAGTAATTATGAGATAATGGTTCAGCACAAGCATTACTAATTTTATTAATTTATAATTTGTAAGGTATTATCTAGGAGGGTAAAATTGAGGATCTTCCCCTATATCGTACTACTGAGCTACTGATTTATGCGTATGGAAATTTGAGAGGGGCGCTAGGAGAGTGCTCCGAAGCCCTGTATAGCCCCTGATAACTTGTTGCTAACGTTTATACTTGTAGATATCTCAGGAGTTTCATGAAGAACTACATGTTTACAAAGAATTACTCGCGCATACCATCTAATTGCAAATGGACTGGTCGACGCTCACAAAAGGATTCTCAAAATGTAAGTTTTCCAATTAGGTAATAATAATTATCCCTCTAATAATGTTGATGTATTGTGGGTTACGCTCGAAAGTCTATTTAACTATATTAGGTAGAAATACTTCTCCAAGTACATTTTTCATACTAACAGAGTTCACGGGATATATTATTTACAATAAATAGGAAAATGAATAAGATGCATATTAAAACTGGTAAATATTGGTCACAACTACATAAATCAGGTGTTCCCTGCATTAACTAACCAAGAAAAAATCTCATGGTGATACACCATTTCGAGTAAAGTGAGGAAGGGATTCGAGGCGAGGCATCTAGATCTTATCTCTAATCTCAATTATTTCTCAATGTCAGCAAAGGAAGCTATTTTTGCTCTCTGTGATTCTGGACAAGTTGAAGAATCAGGAAAAGTTTACTGTCCACCACCCTGGAAGAAACACAAGAGTATATAGGCCCCCTAGAAAATTTTAGAACTGCTCATTGGGAGCTAACTAAAAAACATTCGCACTGAACAGTTAAAGCAAAAGAGACAGCATGACAAAAAAGTGAATCAAAATAGATGATGTTAATAGTAATTAACTTCTTTCAGTATCTCGTGTTATATATAGCAGACTTTGTGATAACGCTGTCGATCATACCAGCACCTAGTTTATATCTTCATGGGGTTTTGTAACAACTACCTAAGCCAGAAGAGATAAATCAATAACCAACTTTCTGACGTCAATAATGATAATGCATGGCGTTGTTTTGGGATTTGTATATAGCGACCTAGGTTGAAGGTTTGGAAACTCTTTTATTACTCATATTTATTGACTATACAATTTACCATATACTTATTTCTTAGACCAGAGATTGGGCGAATGAAATTTTATAGACCAACATGCCTAAAGTAAAGAAATTGCCCAATAAAAAGGACAAAGTAAATATTTGGGGGTATTAACAAGACAGTTCGTGATTTTTCACTGGAATTACAAAGATTTCGATAGTGTCGGAAAAACGGCAGAGAGATACTTGTGCAAAGTTAAGACTTAATTTTGATTCGCCGATCCAACAACAGAATAATTTAGTTGGACAACTTCTTGTTAAATATAAGCCTTGGGAGACTACACCCATGATTGGAGATGGGAATTGCCTCTTCTACCGTCTCTCTCAAATTATTACGGGAAACCAAAATAGTCACATTCAACTTAGATCCTTCATTTCCCGCTTTATTGCAAGTGAAGGGACCACAAAACTTGGGTGATATTTCCTTCAGAAAAGGATAACTCCATCCACATATTTATTAGACGAAATTCTCATCCAAATTGTAGGAACCTGGGAAGCGATGTAGAGATTATGGCCGCTTCTGCCCTTCTGAATGTTGATATTTTCATCGCGAACAACGATTAACACGAAAATGGGATTTCTTTGTCGCAAGGTTGAATGGAGATTACTCCGTTCAAGTAAAAAAATCCAAGCAATTCTAATACATAAATAATTACGGCCTTCATTATAAGCCTGTGACATCAAATGTTGGACAGCCCTACTCCTACCTATGGAATTAAATCTGATTACGTGTCTACAGTTTAATGAATTCTTTCACCACGAGAATACTTAACCAGCAATACATCGAACTAAAGTGTATTGCGGGACTGGCAACGCAACTGATGATCCTTAGCCGAGATGAAACATTTTACATGGAAGATATTATTACGTTAAATCGTTAATCAGAAACGCACAGTAGTACGCGAAAAGTAACCGTTTATGCGAGTATAGCGTAAGTTATGTTCCCCATTCAGCACAATTACAGCAATTTGCAACATTGCTTCTTTTTAGTTTCTGTTTTATTGTTTTGTGCAAGCTTAAACGAGGATACTTCTGTAAACACATAACAAATTCCAGCTTATTGCCTTGATGTGCGAAATATAATCGAATCCTCAAGATTCAGCTATATTGAGTTTACTGTGATTATTTATCGCATGAGAATTACAGTCACTTTGTGTCAATTGAGACAAAATAATCTTAGTGATTACCAGGGGCGTTCCGTGACCATTTTGAGTGGGGGTGTGTAACTTCTTGGATTTACCGACGAACATACATTGTTCCACACGTGGAGGCATATAGATCATATATTTCACAATTTCCCTGACCTGAAAAAGGGATTCAGCGGACAGCAACCGCGTAAGCTACGAATGTTAACTGCAACGACGACACTAGTGTAAAAATACTATAAATGTGTAAATATTTTGTATATTAATACTCAATGGTATCTTTTGTTTTTGTTTTAATGTCCATGTTGATTGAGAAACTGGTAATAGTTACAGACTTGAAATTTGGCATATGCATGTAGAATGGTTCAACTTAGAACAAGTTCTGATTCCAAAGCGAAATCTTCACTAATTTCTGATAAAAGGTATCAAAACCTTCTACCCCATGTATTTTAATGGTATATAAACCTATCAGATTTGAGGGTTTGCCCATACTAATTAAATCTCAATTTCCTAATCGAATTCCATCTCAACGTTACATAATAGGCATCGAATCATGAATCGGTTTGTCCGCTCTTTTGGAGGCATATTGACAGAGACTATCAGTCTAATCAAAGCTTTAGTGAATTATTTAAAAACTAGATATTAATCGATCAGTGTTACAGACGACCAGGAAACACCGATCAGATAAGCGAAAAGTGGGGGGTGTTACACCCCCCGCACGGTACGCCCCTGGTGACTACGGTTAGACAGCGTAATTCACTAAGACTATTCAGTTTCAAAGGTTATTCTACCTATGTGATATGTAGAATAATCCAAGTTCATCACATACTTCAAATTTAAGGAGCCAAACTTAATCACCCTAAAGTACACCTCAGTATCTAGAGATTATAATGTCCAGTCCACAAATTGGCAGTAGAATTGGCATACCTAGAAATACTAATTAGCCTTTGAAGCCGAATGAATTTCAGTCTGATAATACGTACCACCTAGGGAAACTAAAATCAGTACGTATGAAGTAGGTCCCAAGGCCTTATCCGAATATTCTTCTCATGCAAGTAGGGCAAAAATTGATAATTCGTTTTAGAGTGTACACCGAGAGGACGAGTAGAGTACATACTAATCGAGTTCTACCCTATAGATTCTATAGCAACATAAACACATATATAAATTATGATTAATCAAATGATAAATACTTTGAACCGTATTTGAAAATTTGAAAAATCTCAGAATCAGGCTCTGTGCACCAATTACCCCATTGAATGTATTTAGAAAGGGGTGACAAATTTCATATCAGAAAAATTCATACTTCAAATACAAATCCTCACCAAAAATCAAATTATTAAATATCAATTGTTGTTTGTCTCTGTATATCTGTTTGTTTGTCCGTTGTCAAGAAAAGGATTTACGGATGAAATATTGAAATTGTCGCATAAATATGTATTTTTGTGTTTATCAAGGAAGTGAATAGAATTCAATAAACTTCATTAAATATATCGAACGTGCTGAATCCGATTTTCACACTCTGGGATTCATCATATGTAAATGTATTGTTGTTTATACAAATATTATACAGTAAACAAATAGTTGAAATCTCGAAATGTACATAGAGACTTGCTCTCAACAGAATTTCACATACTCAAGTTTCTCATAGGTAAATTTATTGTTGTTTTTATGAATATAAGTAATCAAATTAGCAAAATCTCAAAATATACGTAGATACTTGCTCTCAACGACTACAAAGGGGATGATCTTACAAAATTATCAATATTATATATACCTATTAGGTATATTTGTGCATTACATTGTTCTAAATATATCTATATTAGAATACTCAAAGGGGTCATCAATTCGGAGAATAATGGCTAACTCGAGGCGCAATGGGCCGAATTCATCGCGAAGCGGCGAGCCAAAGGCTCGTATATATTGATATGTATAAGTTCCAAGCTCATTGTACTCTAGATGGCGAACGTCGCACGAGCCAACAAACGGACGGACACCATACCTATATAGCCTATTCGATTATGGCATATACACTCCTATACAATTACAATCTAGTATGAATAAATAACTTTAGCCTAGTTCTCAAATGATGCTTAATTTTCTTAATGACAATTCACTATTGATTATGTATATTTTATCTATTTGTTGTAAACCCTCTTGTTTGTTTAAATATTTCACTTTTATGTACTTTGTATTAATGTATTAAATCATCAAACTCTGATATCTTGTTCCGAAATTTTGTTTAATTAAGATGCAACTAGTTTAGAGAGAAAGAGATGGCTTATGTTTACAACGATGTATCGTTCAAAATAGTAACGTTTCATATTTACTTACACACTCCCTGAAACTCTAATTAACTTTATAAAAATCAAAAAGTGTTATTCAGTCATTTTGCGAACCAAAAGTTAGTGAATAATCATCACTTGCATACTGTATTAAATATAGGTGAAATAATGTAATTTGTAGGGCACATTACATCTCTAGAGTATAGACAGTTGAGTATTACAATGAACCACATCTACAAATCGTGTTACACACATAATCTAAGAATTCTATACTCTCCTAAAATACTACATATGAGCGTCGTGTTAAATTATACAAGAATCTCAAAATATTACGAAACAAACCTATCAGGTTTACTAACTGCCTTTTCAATAGGAGGGGGACAGCCATACAATTATGCAAAATACAGGAGTAGAATCCGTCAATAGCAAAGATCACGCCAATGCTAACATGCTACAATACATTTCGGAAACTCCAGCTTAGTAGAGAAAATTCAAGGTTTTATAGCTACTCTGAATAATAGACTGACACAGCCTATCAATGCTGTGTACACCCATTAAGGATGTACAGAAGTAGTGATGAAAAAGCCATTATTAGTTTCACACCACAAGGTGGCACAGGTGAGCATGTTTAAGAATAGACAGACACCCAGCCTTAGGAAAGAGTTGCACATGATACGCAAAACAATCTGTGGATATACTACAACTTAATGATGTACACACACCTCGTAGGTAAAATTATCAAGCAACATGCATAATAGATCAAAGTGCTCCAACAATCCAAATAGTATAATCTGTAGCAGGTATTGGCATACCTGGAAATTCCGATATCGACTTCCCTTCTGTTGCAGACGCTCCTGAATATAAAACACACGCTATTTGGTATATTCTGATCTAATTAAACACTCGGAACACGCAGCCTAGCGCGATTAAGATAGTCTTCCGCTAAAGAGGACTTATGGGTTTGCCACAGGGATGAATCATCGGATGGGACACACCACAGGAGCATGGTGGAGAATAGTTGTCGCATCTTCCTGGGCATTGCAGAAGCAGCAGCATCCGTCAAACACTCATCCAATTCTTTCTCATCCTCGAACAGTCCTAGTCTGCGTATGACCTCCTTATAGCTACAGGAGACTAGACGGTACAATCAGCCAAATTCAAATGTCCTCATGACACTCGCATCCGTTAACATGGTTCAGGAACATTTACATATAAAAAATCAAATCCGAAAAACATCTATCGATTTAGTCAGCACACTGTACTATCATAGCCAAATAGGTCTTTCAAGTATATTATCGCATCCATATTCAATTATTCTCAGTATTTACAGGATTTACAATTGTATATTTAGTGGTGTGCAAGTAGTTTTGTTCGGTTAGTGTATTTGTCTGAGGATGTGACATGGTATAGATCCGATACTCCAAATGCTGGTCATCAACCTCATAAATGATTTACTGTTACTCATACAATAAAGATAGTTTAGTGGAGAATATGATTTCAATATTGAAGAAACATTAATTAACACGAAAAAGTACAAAGTATTGGAAATATCAAAATATGGTCATTCAAGTTTCGCTACTAATAATTATTGCTCGTCAGACCAATGTATAATTTAATAGTTCTAGTTTCTGTCATGCATAAGAGATATAGATATCAAAATCAGATATTAATCTAATCTGAACATGATGAAAACCATCTGCCAAAAACTAACATAAGAAAAATAATTCATCTAAATAATATTCATACTAATTGTCTAGGTTAGGATCGTCCCAATCCTTATAAGAGATAGGCTTTCGATTATCATCAATTTTTCGGTTTTGATTACGCTTAGGCCCAAAATTTGAATAGGAAGGAAATCTTGTATAATCAATCCCATGATGAAAAGGTGGACCATGAGGAGGCAATAGGACATTAGGGTTAAACGGCCAGCGTGTAGCTGCGCCATCCTTTGCTCTGAAAACTTGACTGCCCATTAAAGCTAGAATGTTATCATTTTGTTTATCGGAATTCTTTTGAAATGTTGAATCTCCCGATTTTTTCATTTTCGGCATTGGTCTATTTCTGTCAGATAAATAACAGTTAAAATATTGGACTTCGAGCTTTACTTCATCGATTTTGTCCTTATGCTTATTATGTATATGTTTTCTAACATATTCTGGTCCTTTAAACTTCTTACCACTAAGTGGGCAAAGATATTTTTCAACCTCTATCATTTTGGTATTTTCCTGGATAAACTTCTCTACACACTCTTCTTCAATCCTTCTACCCAATGACAACATTTCATCATGAGTAAGAGGTAAAGATTGATCCAGAAATGTATTCATCGAAGATGAAAAATCAACTATATGTTGTTGAACTTCCTTGACTGTAGCAGAATTATTTGTAGACCCTCTTACTGATATTTGGCTCAACCGAGATGGCATCATATCCTCAAAATCAATGAATGTAACAGCATAAAAATCAAACGAGTGGACTATTCTAAGATAAAGGATGAGATGGTCCAATACCTAAAAGAACTAAATAGAATAACGACAGTAAAAAATAACATATTTTAGATTCAATTACACAAGCATATGGTTTCTGCATGTTCTTCGTCCCCAACAAATACACAAATCTCAACTTTGAAGTCTCTAGATAAATTCTGTCGAATTGACTGAATATGACCGAATATGTCGCAGATCAGATCCACTCAACATAAATATATATATCATATACCATAATTTATAACATACCTAGAGACGAAGAGCAAGGGGTCACTAAATAGGGTTAAGGCAAAATTTGAGAATAAAATGTTGCCATATTCCTGGGACATTCCTGCGTCGCTGGGGAAAAATATCCCAAAAATATTCGAGTACCATTCAACGAAGGAAAAGTACGCTGAAGAATACTATCGATACAAAAATTGATAATAATAACCTAATTGAAATTATTAAGTATAAAATATTTCCAAAATGTGAAATGAAGTGGCACAATAATAATGACTGACACGGTATGAAAGACCTTTTTCGAGATGGCTCCACGTCAAAATCACTTCTAATGTTATGTAGATGTTAAGTGAAAGTTTCATGATCTATCAAAAAATGGAGACAATTTTGTTTGGGAAGTGGCACACAATCATTTTTCTTAAAGTGCAGGCAGCAGGGTTGGATGTGGTTTATGGTATTTTATTCCAGGACTCGAGCTTTTGGAGTGGGTATTTACATTAGATTAGTGACTATAACCCCTTTAGACGTGGTTTAGTCCAATGTAAGACGGGCCTTAAGGTGTTCGAGTGAGAATTTTGACTTTGTGTATCCGGTACTTCAAGAGCAAAGTCTTGGGTGGTCGCAACGGCGCCAAATATTTATACTTAAAGTGCAGTTTCCGGTACATTAAGAAGGTAAGTCCAGGTCCCGATAAATGCACCCTAACTTTCTACCATTAAACTGTTGTTGCTCGCACTCAAAAAATAATTGGGTGCCGTTTCCGCCATTGTAGACACAAACTTTTGTTTAAAAGCTAAGCTACTACTAATTCAATAAAAATCTCACCCCACAATTAGATGTATATATATATGTAGTATATCGATATAAATACACTGCATACTAGTAGTGTAACAGACCTGGCATAGTGCTATGTGGCGCATTAATTGGGACAGGTGTCGCAAATCTGGCACGTGGTGGGATATTACCTGGCGCAAAGAAAATACAGGTTGGCGCAGGTTGCGCAAACCTGACTACACCACTAACCCACCAGTTGGCAACAACAAAAGATAGCCAAGCATCCAGGGAACACCAAGGAGCAAGCCTTATAGTAATCCAAAGTACATTTCCTTACTACATTATAAAATGTGAACAAAAATTCAAATTTCAATATCAGATTACGACGAAGTGTTACATTCGTAGCAAAAAAGGGACACTAAATTTACCAGTTCGTATTAACTAATTGTCATAAATTCACACATTTTTCTGCCGTATTCGTTTAATAGAGAAAGCAGCAACTTCATCTCTGCTATGTTTTTTCAAAGAAATGTAAAATAAAAGTTTGACCTATAAACGGGCTAATAGGGACCTATTTCTGATGATTTGGGATGAATTTCCAAATTGTATTTTCTTTGTGCTCATGGATAGAATGAATTTTCAAATACTGAGAACAATACCGCGTTCTATCGCTATTTTCCTAGGTTTTGACACTAGAATACTGTCTGCATAAAATTTGAATTTAATTCATCATATTTTGGCATCTTACTAGGATTCTACGTCAATAATCAAACATTACTGTAAATTTTGGGTGAATTTCAATGAACGATTTCGAATATTTACTCAACCAAGGTATTTTTTGAATAAATTTGCTATAAGTTGGAGTTACTTTGTATTATGATTCGAGAAGCAACTTTCATCTATCTGATAGAGCGAAACCCTTTCAGGTTGTAATGAGGACAGCCTGGCCGGAGCATATGTCTTTACTATAACAACGTCGCATAATGCGGCATAAAAAGATCCCAAATAACTGCTTCACGTCACAGCAATATTCAAAATTCCTCCACTATAACAGATTTCTGACGAAGTGTTATGTTCAGAACAAAAATGAACACTAAAATTTTACCACTCGTTTTAACCTATTGTCGCACTCAAATCGAGATCTTAGCACTTTATTAACGTCATAAACTCACTTATTCACGGACATATTCTGTTCAATAGAAGCTTTAGCATTAACTAAGTAGAGAAAAATCAAAGGTCATAATTTCAATAATTTTCAATCATATTCGAGTAGTTAATATTTTTGAGAATATTCCTGTCTTATTCTGGTTTCATATTCAGTAAAGTTGCGTGTCCAGGAATTTGAGAGGGTTTCGAAATGAGGGGTTCCTCGTTTAACTTATATAAATGTGCGCCTATTTATTAACCCACGGGCTGCGAGACTGTTCCTTTGGACCACCTGTGAAAAATATTTACGTAGAGCCCATAGCCAACAGTAGTGTTCATATTGAGATCCACAGAAACCTAATCGCCAACAGTACGCTCTATATCGGGATCCACAGAAACTCCATTGCGTACAGTTACCTCCATATTGGGGTCAACTGAGACACTATAGCCAACAGTAGTCACTATAATGCGTTCCACGGAGATTTGTCTGCTGGGTAGCTATGTATCGTAGAAAATGCCGCTAAAATTTAGCTAGAGCCATACCAGTGATTGATAGCTCCTCAACACAAACAAATACATTCAGGCTGTGGAAAATTAGCATCTCCAGTCCATCTAACCCCCATAGCTAAGCAACCTAAATCGAAATGAGGTATTTTGTCCCATCTACATCGTATTGAAGTTTACTTTCATCAATGTTGAATCTAATATCTTCGTAAAATAATCATCGAAAAGGGCTTTTAGAAACCTATCCATCTAACTATTAAAACGCAATAATTCTGTACTAGCGCGCTTCGCGTACTAGGTCGCAGTGTGACAACTTAATGCCTCTGGGTAGCATAAGTGTTAAACAACTAAATTTATTGATACTTTTGGACTATGTGCCACGAAGTTTACCTTTGACGGAAATTTGAATTCTTTATTATCTATGGACCATCAAAATTCCATTTAATGGCATTCTGTGACAATGGGTTAGGAATCTTGGAATTTGGAAATAAATCAAATTTTGCATTGATCATGATATAATCATTTCTTGATGAGGCATACTGACGGGTGCCTGTGATTCAAATATCAACCACCTATCCATCATATTGGCTGAGCAGTGGTTAACAATGTGAGTTTTCTAACATCCCAAATGTGACAATTACATCATAATTTCTTCATAGGTGTGAACTTTCATCCAGTACTCGAAATTGTCTGAGCAAGCCCCAAAATACCACTACATGCCACAAATCAGCCCTGGGGCTCTTCGAGTTTCTTCAATCAATTCTGGTCATACAAACATATACTTAGGGCTTTCAAAAAGTTCGTAACTGTGCACTGTAGAATATTCTTTGGCCTTTCACTACGTGTTAATTTCAAAATTTAGAGCGATGTTTCAATTTTCGTTCAGACATGTTTGGTAAAATTTATCAAAAAAGAGAACATTCAGAATAAGTGAACACTGTCTAGTTAGACAAACAAATACCACGTTTAAATATAACAATATAAGGCATGTTTGTAATGGATAAATGCGAAGTCACCTGGTTGTCCAAATGTTAGAATAGCAATTATTCATAATTAATCGTAATACAACTTCCATACCAATGCCAGTGAATATTCAGACCATACTTATAATTCCTTCAATATCAAAACCACAGTTTGAAACATAATTGGGTCACCAGAATATATGAAAAGTAGTAATAGAATGAATGTAGGCTATTTATCACCTAAGCTACTATACTTTTATCCCGCCGCAGAGACCAAAAGCACTAAGAAACTTATCTTTTAATATTTAATCTAACCTGAGGCACTAAGCTGTCGCAGCGAAGCTCGCGAGTTAACTTGAATCTGTGAGCTGAGCGAGTAAAAAATTCTATATTCTGTGCCGCCAGCAATGAATATTAATTGAAGGATTTGAAATATGCACAATTCATTGGGAGCAAGAAGTGTATTTGGAGAAATTTAATATTTATGGTGACTCTAATATAGTGCTTTTTTACTAAATTCTATCAAAATACAATGCTATCGGCACAGATAGTGACTTTTATTTTTAGTATATAAATGATGTAGTAAAGTACATACGCGCCGAAATTGCGAGAGTTTGCGAGGTTTGATACTCACTTGTTTTTTCAGGCCAGATGATTTGAGAGGGTATGCCCCTCTTTTACAGGGAAGATATACCTCGTCATACACCTAGTCGTCAGGCAGGGTATTCCTCTACTAGTTAGGCAGCAGATACCTCTCTTAATCACTAAGGCTATATCCATGGGTGTGAGGGAGGTTAAAACCCTACTATTCAGGGAGGGTACACAAATATTATTAAATCAGGTGCACACTGCCTTAGGGCTTTAGATGATCCTCAATCAGGGTGACCAGATATCTTCGTTATAAAAAAAGGACACTTTTCTATGATATACAGTGTATACGTAAATCACTGAACATTGAACGATAACAGTATATGCTAATCTATGAAAATTGATTTTACATCAATAAAGTAAGGAAATAAAATAGAATTAGTAATATTTTCAATTGAGCTAATCTTCTTTAACACAACTTGGTTATTCAGTAATTTCTTGTGCATTTCTTTGCTACTCAATTGAAATATGTCAAAACTTTAAGGATAGAAGCAACAGTAGTAACATCTAACCTGTTTCGTTCATCACTCCATTGAACCTTAGATAAACTGAACACTCGCTCACAATAAGCGTTCGTTGCAGGAATAGCAAAAATAATAGACACCAATTTTCTTATGAAGAAAATCTATCTTTTGTTATGGTAGCCCAACGCTGATCGAGACTTATTGATTTGAATGATAACATAGACAATGGAATGATTCGTTGAAGACAACATACTTCATCAAATAAATCGTAATTAAAAGCTATTTCTGGGCACAAGAATTCAGCAGATTGTCTTAACATTGAGCAATTAATTAACTCAAGATTTTCTAATAATAGCCAATCCAAATTCTGTGAAAATCTATCCAGATGTAGCCACTTATCGAGATATTCTGATGAAATTTGATGGAATGCCAAGTATTCGGATTTGAAATTTTTGGCTTGATGAATTTTGGAGTGTTTTTTTCAGTTCGATTTCGGTAGTGCTCCCAAAAATTCACTTTTATATCTATCATGCAAAGTGAATTCTAATTTTCTGACTGTATGAATCATTTCGGGCAATGAAAGGTTGCTTCTTTGAGAATCAAATTGGTGTTATTGAATACTTTAAGAGCCTATGCAAGAAAAGAAAGTAGCATTGGCAGAGATCAGAACTAAAAAAAGTTTCCAACAACCTCGGACAGATTTCATTGGATAGAAAATAAGAGTTCAAAGCTTCCCAAATTTGCAAATCCTCTCAAGCAGAGGGTATAACGTGAACCATCTTGTCTTAGCATGATTTGAAGCTTCAAGTATTGTAACTCCAAGAAATCACAAAATTCAATTAAATTTTGATGTCATTGAAGTACTCCACTTCTTTCTCCAGAAAGGAAAGAGGAAATGTTTACAATAATTGATTCGACATCTACAGATAGACCACTTTCTGCGGCAATCTGAGCAGATTTATGTACAAGGTGTGATGGACAACCCAAAGGAATTAACTTGGTAATAATTTGTTTTAACTTTGTAAAAACATTCTCACCTCCTGATCTGTTAACACCACAGGAGTTAACAGGTACATTATCCGCACAAAATGCTATCATTTTCTCTATATTTATTTGATATTTCGAAATAACATCCAAAAGCATGTCTGTAACCTGTGAGCTTTTTTAACCTTCTAGATGAATAAAATCTAAGAGCTTATTCTCAATGCTGTCTTGGTTGAAATAGCGTATAATAACAGGAAATGTCTTTAATTCAGCATGGTTTGAAGCATTAGTTGATATTGAAAGTTTTATACTAGATTTTAATTCAACTAATAGCTCGTCAACGCTTAGAGGTGCTAAAACGCCAGTTAAAATGCTTTCAGTTTTGGTTCTAGCAGAATGAAAGTTCTTCGCAATTTCAGAATTAGAAAAACAGACTGAGGGCAAGCGAGATGTATAATCAATTGTCCTGAAGGAATGGTGGTGCTTTACTGTATGAAATGCAAACGCACCCTCTGCTGCAGCAATCTTTAAACTAATGGGAGAATTTTATACCTAATAAATAGTGCGATGGTGTGTGTAGTGCATATGTCATGTTCACAAGACAAGTGCTTTGTTGAACATAGATGCTGTTTAATCGAACAAATTCCGCCATTGCCGATGTTAACATCGGTATTACAAATACTGCAGTAGGCGAAATTAGCACCTCTATTACTAGAATTAATAAATGGATAATCTTCTGTGAGATTTTCTCGGAAAATACATTTTCTTTTCGCCATGGAGACAATTGCTCAAAAGAATAAGAGTAAAACTTCTTAGAAATGTTTTCAAAAGGAGAAACAATGTAGGGAAAAGAATGTTATCCAATATGTAATAAAGTAAGTAAGAATAATGAACCCGACTTATGAATTATAGTGATGCTGAAGAAAGAATAAAGAAGGGTATACAATAAGTTACAATCCACTCTAGTATCCCGTGTTAATTAAAGAGTCATTAAAATCTAGAGTAAAAAAAGGACAAATTGTCCAAAAAAGGACGACTGGTCACCCTGTCCTCAATTAGAGGTTCTAGATTCCGATCTCGATCCTGGCTGAAATTATAATCGGCGTTCCTGATTTCGATCTTAAATTCTAAAAGGATCAACTATCCGATTACTATTCAATTTACGATCTTCTAGTAGTCTATTGATAATCCACTTTCTGTATGGATTGAATTGAGAGTTTCGAGTTAGTGACAAATTGTGCTCGTTAGTCAGTCCAAATTAAGAATATAACTTGAAACAGTACTATTACTTGTGGATATTTAGAAGGATCTCGATCCTACTTTTGCAAATGGATTGACGATCCCCTTCAGGTCCTCAAAAAAGAATCTAGATCTGGATCGTACGATCTTTGATCGAAAGATCCTAATGCCCTAGCCTTCCGGATTAAAGAGTTCCGGCCTCCATGGTAAAGTATAACTACCCAAACTCACTCATCTACAATAAATATCTAAAAGGAATTAAATAAAGTATTCAAAATTCCAAGATAACATGATAGAGATATTGCACAGCAAAAGTACTTTAAAAAATGGTGCTCAAATTCTCTAGGGGGGTTCAATTTCTCCAGGGAGGGCTGAGCCCCTCCTGGACTCTCTTGGGTACGGCCCTGGAGTGTGTGCATGTGAAATACCAATAGATTTCACATTCGTCATACCCTAGGGCGGTACCAGGATCGGCCATACCCGGAGCAAAATCTTATTGTATAATAGGCTGTGGGGTCCGAGAATCAGTCAGACCGGGTGACGGGTCGAGCGCAGGATCTCCAAATCTAGGGCAAATGCCCCGTTTGGCTCACTTTGGGACCGCCACTGGTCACACTATATTTATTTTCGTGTACGGATAAGTGAAATTGTTGGGAGAACTGAAATGTATTTCCTATGTAAATTCAGAGCTTAAGGACATATGAAATTGGGATTGAAATTTGGAATATTTGACTGAATATATATTAAAATAAGGGCCTTAAAAGATCACAGCTTCGGAAAACCTAGTATTAAAGTAGCATAAGCATACTTTTTAAGAAGAAAATTGAACAATTTTCATAAATAATATGTTCTTTCTAGCGGTTCGGATAAACGAAAGTCTGAATGCATATTTTCGGTCCAAATGTAGCATTTTAATTCTATCGCGACGAACAGGATTTCCTATGTGAATTCAAGTATTCAATTTGCACACTATTTTTCCTCAAATACTAATTCATATTATACTAGAATTTCGCAAAGAATTCAAGGTTGTTGACAAGTCTATTTCCCTTAATCACAAGATAGCTTTTCAAATCATTACATGATTCGAATAAACAAAGAACGAATCAAATCAAGATATGATCATGCTACCCTTAGAATTACAATCAATATGTCATATCTAGTACAAGATTCAACATTTGCAATGCAATTCAAGGATTTCTTTCAAGAAGATCAAGAACATTCATTCAATTATAGTTTTTCATCCAATATATTCAGAATTGTAATCTTCGTAATAAATGTTGCAAAACAAGTTGAACTATATTATATAGTTTTAGCGCTGTGTGTACGAGCAGACACTATTGAAACTTCGTGTGTACGTGTACGCACAAAATTTCTAATACACAGCAACATTTATATCGTTGTGATTTCTTAGTTCTAGCCCCAATATACAAACTCATGCAAATAACATTTAGCCCCACTCGTTAGTTAAATGTTAGACCAGATAGTTTTGATGAGATGACATTCTGAGAGGCTCGACGTTTTCAGTAGCAGCGGACGCCAGAAATATGTTGGAAGATTACAACTGTACTCACCTTAACTAAACTCACACTCCTCCGGAAGCTAACCTCAGATGGTATTACTCCCTCCTCTTCCTCTTCAGCCCTCTCAGCAGCAGCTAGATTACTTCGAATGAGAATTATTTCTTCTTCGGAAGGAACACATTGGATGAGAGGATTATGTCCAAGAGAACTAAATAGAAAATATATAACAAGTTTTAGAAGTATAGCCTAGGACGTAGGCCTATTAAAAATATGACCTACTGACTGCGTAAACCGATTACAGCCGAAGTGTTACGTTCATAATGAAAAGGATAATTAAGATATTACCAATTAGTTTTAAGTTTAACCAATTCCGGCACTAAAACGATATTTTGGTGCCTGTTCAGGTCAGAAATCACACATATACCCGGCAGTATTAAAATGGCAATTTAATAACAGTAAATACTTAAGTGGTGATCGTTATGGTACTTTTATTACAGAATTGATATGTTTCGTCAACGACAACAGCAAAGAGTGCACAATGAACGAGACAAGGAACTGCAATCAAAGTGCCACAGTTTTACTGTTTCTTTATCACAGGAACAGTCTAATTCCATAGTGGATTGTTGCACTACCATGGAAATCTAGTGCACCATCTTGGGTCTTTCGCATTACCTGAGTACATTGAGAGAAGGATGAATAAAATTGTGCAGCAAATATAACAATATGACTAATGAGAAACATTCGTTTGAGTGTCTCAATAATAAAATAGAAATATCAGGGACACACCATTTCAAGCCTAGAAATATACTATTATTAATAACTTAATGAACTTGCAATTTGTATAACCAAAGTCTCAACTTAGGCTAATATTTGGAATCTGAAAACCTGAAAAGTCATAAATATTTATTCCTCAAATACTCGGCGATATTTAAGCATACCTGGATATTCGGTAATTCAATGGCATTTATCTGTATTCGTATGTGATCAAATTTAACTCGTTTGCAAAACAATTAAATAATCATTTTTTCATTCTCAAGAATTTTTAGCCGTCTAATTGTCTACATACATATTCCAGATCCGTAAAACTTATTTTAAGTCCCCAATCTTACAATACAAATTCTCAATAATTTCTTGACCAACTCAAAGGCGTCCATATATTTTTTCTTCTTAACATTGAATGCATAGGTTATAGCGATTCGAATGGAATTTACCTTTGAAAAATAATTATTTTAGTTATATCAATCGTAAATTATTGCTATTTAATTAGTGTCTACTTATGAAGTATCCTATGCAGAATTTAATTCAGCATATGCATTGGTATTCAAGGTTAATCAATAGATAGGGGTGAGATAATTGAGTTCAAATATTTAGAACTCATTTATTCCTGAACCATAATTATGATCTATATGAAGATACCACAGATTATAGCTCCAAAACCGGAAGTGCAACTGAAATCTGGTACCATTTTTGAAATCTACAAAGTCGTTTTACTATATATGACAAAACTTTAAACTATTCCATCAGTGCAAGTACCTATAACCCCATAATTGCCATTTTGCCCCACTGTGGGGTATATCCTTACCAATTATGGTATTTTTGAATGAGAGAAATCGCAGTGGGTTAGAAAGTGGAACTAGGGCATTTTCAGATATGAATAATAAGCACTAATATTCTTATATAGTATTCCTGAAAACAGATATTAACACACTGATTTTGAACATTTCTAGGAGAATAGCTCGAATCCGTTTCATAGTGATTCTATACCATTAGTTGTTTATCTGTTGCAGCACCCTGATGACAAGAAGCCCTCTCCCGGGCCAAACAACAAAGCTACCATTTTGGGATCGAACATGGAACGGACAATCTCGACATTTGCATGGCCTTCAAAACATAGGAGAGTAATAGGCGAATTGTCGTAGAATACCTCGTTTCCAATAATATTAGTAATTGATAACAACCTATATCCAAACAAAATGATGTGCTTATAAATGATTGTTACTCTGCTAGGCATGAATCCTCGATAACAAACGGGTTCCATAAGCAATGCTGAGTGGTTCCAAGGGATTCTCTGACAAGACGATATTAGTGATATTGCAATAATCAACATGACACCTACAATTGGTAGATTATATTGTAGTAATTGTAGCAATTCGGCTATGCAAAATTAGAATGAAGGAAATTTGTGGTTACGCTATCTCTCGATTCATATACATAATTGAGAATAGAATTATTTACAACTAAGTTAAAATGCATTCTGGCTTGGTTACTATTTTCGACGACATATCTACATAAACTGATTAAGTGATAATTTGTATTGTTCGTTGAGAAGTAAGGGTTGGAAACACAGAGAGGTGAGAGGTTAGGGTTCCGCAGGCTGCTACAACAGCTTTAGCGTGCTATCTATCGCAATAGGTTGAAAAAGAATAAGATATCAAAGTTTGATTAGGTATTGGGAATCAGGAACTGACCTAATTTTGAAAGTAATCTTGAATTGTCAAACTCAGGATGGAATAATAAGAAACGAAAGGTCCAATTGAGAAGCCTTGAGCTCTACCTATCTTTATCGGGCCCATTAAGAATATTGGCCTACAGAATTGCCAGACATGCTTGCATCGAAGGAAATCGAAAACCGTAGTTAAGAAGTCTTTTAAAATTTGTCTATTTACAGGCACCAATTTCTAAACTTTCCAACAAATAGCCAGACTTAGAGATTTATATCGTTGAATACTCCACTGAAAGAACATTTAAGAAAATGTCTTTGATTACGTTTGAAGAATCAAAGTGAAACGATGTATTTGATACGTAGACTAAGTCAAAAGCTCTCAGTCTAGGAATCGAAAGAAGCCAAGTCTAGATCTGGAAGTCCTCATGTGGTGTCCGCGATTCTAGGTAATATAATTTCTGCGGAATAAGTTCTAATTTCAGGATCAGTGATTAAAGCAAATGGACGGTATGACTCAGCATCAAGTGACACTATCTTCTTTCTGGAAATGATGTTAAAGTAGAGTGGAAATTATTCCACGTTTTAAGATACCTCCTACAATAAGGATCTAATGATGATAGAGGGATTCGCACAAATGCTTGTGAATATACGGCTCAATAACACTGCTCAACAAAAATTTTGTTGCATTTCCACCAACACTTGTTTATACCTAAATTTGGGGCGCTGATTCCGAATCCGAACTTAGTTTTTTTCTGCAAGCTCTAGATTTTTTGCAAATCGAGATGTTTAATTTTTTTGCACAAAATTCAAATTTTTGAAAAAGTGATATGATTTGTCAAATGATGTTCTGCTTACAGTTGAATAACTAGCCTCAAAACAAAATTAGGTGCCGAAAAACTTTTATGTTGCCAATAGAATTGTATTTGTAGACAGATAAGAAACAAATGTTTA
This sequence comes from Oopsacas minuta, assembly GCA_024704765.1. Classification (NCBI taxonomy): domain Eukaryota; kingdom Metazoa; phylum Porifera; class Hexactinellida; order Lyssacinosida; family Leucopsacidae; genus Oopsacas; species Oopsacas minuta. The sequence goes on along the minus strand of JAKMXF010000332.1, from coordinate 1,110,424 downwards.
AAAAATGTACAAAACAATAGTTTTGCTGGTAATATGCATGTAAAAACATTGACTTTTTACAAACTGACATAGAAAAGAAGGATGGTAATCTACAATAGTAACTTAAAGCGATCAATGACAAGATGCAAAAGATTCAAATATTCAACAACTCTGGACAAAATTTCCTCTTATAACTTCTGCATTTGTACGCTTTGTGAGCACAATCACGTTTAATGCCCCAACAATAGTCTGCCATCTTATGTCGATCACATCGACCTTGGTAGCGTTCTTCCACCGTCATGAGATCCTGGTGGAAACGCTCTCCCTGCTCGTCACTGACAGCCCCAAGGTTTTCAGGGAATTTGTCCAGGTGGCTGTACAGAAAATGTACTTTTATGCTCATGTTGCATCCTAAATCACGAAACCCTGAGAGCATCTCGGATACAAGCATTTCATAGTTTGGAGCCATTCTGTTACCAAGAAAGTTCTGTATAACATCCACAAAAGATAGCCATGCAGCTTTCCCCTTGACATTCATTTTCTGAATGAAGTTTTTGTCGCGAATAAGTGTACGTATCTGTGGTCCATCAAACACTCCTGCTTTGATTTTATCATATGACAAAGCAGGGAAAGTATACACAAGATGATGAAAGGATTCATTGTCAGGATTTAGGGCTTTAACGAACAGTTTCATGAGGCCTAGCTTGATGTGCAGGGGCGGAAAAACAATTTTGTCTCTGCATACGATCGGGTCGTGTGTTACGTTAAGCATGCCAGCTTGAAATGTTTCACGTAAGGGCCACTCCTTCTGTGTCCAATGTTTTCACGTGCTCTGCTGTCCCACATGCACAGATAACATGGAAATTTAGTGTATCCTTTTGCTGACTAGCAGAAAACTAACCATTTTGAGGTCAACACAAATGATCCAGTTGTGATCATGATATCCGAGTAAATCTATAACAATTCTAATATCATCATGCTGTTCCTTCAAGACAGTGGAGTGACCAACTGGAACAGCTCCATAAACATTTCCATTGTGTAAAGAACACACTTGAGGCTGCGCTTGGAACTGTCCATAAACAATCGTCATTCTCCTGGATCATATGAGGAGATACCCAGTTGTCCGAGAAGACCAGGAATATCGTTGCAATATACCAGCTTATTTTCCACTGAAAAATAGGGTAGAAGGAGTTCTTCTCTTTTTCGAAAAAAGGAAACCTTTACAGTTCGATCCAGCACCTGTTTTTCTTTGAGCGTAGAAGCTAAGAGCTCAGCTGCTTGTTTGGGCAGATCTAAATCACGTACTAAGTCATTCAGTTCTGATTGATTAAACTGCTGGTGAACAGTTACTCTGGTTTCACAAGAAGAGTCTTCAGATCCTGATTCTGTGTCTATTTTTTGATATTCCATTTCTACGATCTCTTCCCTTTCCAATTCAGTTTCGTCATCATCAGGAAAAGCAAAACCACTAAAGACCGTAGGAGGAAGTCTATCAGAGTGCGGGACAGGTCGCATAGCTGATGGTATACTAGGATGACAAAGCACAAACAAATAGCCTTAACTTTGAAAACCTGTTGAGTAATCAGGCTTGCAAAATACTCATTTACCACGTGCTCATCATTCAGCTATGACTAACAAATGTTCACAATGGATCCAGATGATGCATACAAAAAGAAAAATGGCTTGATAGATAAAAAAGTATTTGGTGGAGATCAGAATTATTTACTAAATAAGTACCACAAACAAAAAAGTTTAAATTGTCGATTGCATGAAAACTAGAGCATGCAGAAAGAAACTGATTTCAGATTTGAAATCAGCATCCCAAAATTATATAGAATCAGTTAAAAAATCTTATGCAACAAAAAATTAAAAAAATTGTTGAGCAGTGTAATCAATATATGTAAATATATCAATAACAAAATTATCTTATTCCATATAATTGTTATTAAGCGTATAAAGACATGGGAATTTGAGGTAGAATAAAACTTACTTCTGATGCCGTAATTTGGATGTATATGGGTATTAGATACTGTCACTATTTCCTACAAATTCAAATCATGAATCCAAAGAATGCAATCAAATATGTTTATGGATCATGTCTAGTTCCGCATTGTGTCACACTTTGTGGAATTAAGTCTTCATTGAATGCAAATTCCCCTTGTCTAGAAATATCCGCCATTAAATAAGAGGCATTAAGGAAGTCTCAATAACGAATTAAAGTAAGTTTTTCTGATCCTTCATTATGGAATTAGTAGGAAGATACTGATGATAGCATATATTCAGCAAGGAATTTAGCTTATAGGAATCTATAGTGGGTAAACATTTAGAATATTATCCAAATTTAAGAGAAATTGTAAATACCTACACACATTAGCAACGATGTCATCTCAATCAGATAACATTTCAAGATTCACATAATAATTAATTTGAAAAGTTTCATACATTAGAGCAGTTGATACTAAAATTAAGAGTATATGGATTGTAGAAATTACCCGGATAATTTTGGATGATCCAAAAGTTCAATACCACAAAATAGCATACCTCACAATTTATAGACACGATCGCGGTTCGGTTGCTGGCGCTGCGCACCCTTCGTGTTCGCATTGGACTTGGGCTTCCATTGAATTAAGCAAAGTACGAAAAAGGAAAATTTATGAATTTACCATTAAACATATTTACATATTACACCATCAGTACATTGGATCCCGTTTATTATCATACAGCTGAATAGAAAGTCATTTTTGTAATTTCAAGTATAAAACACTCGGTTATCGTTATAACCCAGATATTTTCATTAAAATGTTGTCAGATTTGGTATCTTTCCGGAAAATATCATGCAATGAACGTGAATTCAGTTTCAAGATAAGTTGCAGAAATTTGTTAGAAGGAAACTCGTAGAAATATACTGTATATAAGTGAACATCGTGAAGAAACACGTTTGCATATAGTTGTGCCTACAAGTATTGTTGTTTAGTACTAATATACGATACGTATACATTGATGCAACTAGGACGATTTTGGGTGGGCATATGTCCAACCAGATTTTACTCCGCCGCAATACTAAAAATTTAGGGCGGGTGGGCATAAGGTCACCTTTACCCACCCTGACTCATGAACTTAGTTGCGCTAATGTCAGTAGATACTACCTACAAGAATTGGATTCCCAGATTATCCCGGATAATGGCACATTCACACGAGAAGTATGACATTAATAATTGGCAGCTCTCGTTGACTTTTAGCATACTATGATTTGTGCCACATGTGGCAGAAGTGGCACATCACTTGAATACGGCATGAAATCATTTGAGATTCTGTAAACAGGCTGCAAATATTTGTATAGTTGAAAATAGGGCGATTATTGTGAAATTGTATTAACATATGAAGTGGCGCAATCACATTTGACATGTTCCACATATGTCACTTGTAGTACAAATATGAAAATGATTATAAGTCAATAAGATTTACTGGACACTTTCGAAATGTTCAAACTGTTGTAACACAGATCCGTAGAAATTAAAGATGCTATCAGAATTGTTCCATCTCATTTGAGTCATGTGTAATTATGAATTAAATATGTAGTTAGCTTATTATCTATTTAATTAGCAAAGTGTGGCTATAAAATATCAAATTACACTAATTTTCATATATTTAGTGAGGACAATTTAAATGAACATAGTCATATAGTTCTTTCAGGAATATTATAGAATGGATTTAAATATCCACCGTATAGCCAGGATAACTATTTGTACATTTAGTTGTGTTGAAATAATTATACTCGGTTAGTGTAGATATATGTACATATAAACAGATTAATTGCGTTTGAATAGCATAGATGTGTGTGTGTGTATATACAGTCTATCAAGATGAAATTGAGACTTTCGTGTAATTGTGTATCTTCATAATTTTTCATTTGCTATGGTTAGATATAAAACGCATTTGTTTTCTGATTCATTTTTACATGTGTATCAAGTCACCATTAGTTAATTGATTCTAGAATACACGAACAACCTATCAGTCTGTCACTTAGCATACACATTCCCGAAAATATCTGCTATATTTCCTTAGACAGCTCCAATATCAGTTTTTGGCACATATTTGTCTTTTGTGTCGTAATACGTAATCAGTATGGTGGAGTTAGAAAGAAGAAACTTCATCCGCATATTATTCGATGCAGGGGTTACAAGTGGTAGCGAAATACATCAGCGAACAGCTATCCTGAGGAGTACTGTTTTCCGCATATTAGCCAAATTTCGTCAGGGCGGCAATATACAGAGGAAATCTGGAATCGGAAAACAGAGAATATAACATGTAAACGATGCTAGATCTCTTGTAAGCTTGGCAAATCAGAATCGCAAGCTGTCCTTAAGAAAATTGGCCACTCGATTTAATCATCTTCGTCAGTAAAGTTTATCCCATGAAACGGTCAGGAATGAATTACAAAGGAGAGGGTACACCCACAAAGTTGCAAGGAGTATTCCTATGCTAACGGATTGACACAAACAACAAAGAGTATTGTGGGCTAAAAATAACAAACAAACTGATTGCGAGCGAGTAGCTTTTAGCGATGAGATGTCAATTTGGCTAGCTGGTAGCAGTATAAGGCTATGGTGCAAAGGGTACCAACAAGCGGTCAAGCAAAGCAAAAAACACAGTCTAAAATTACATGTTTGGGGAGCAATTTTTCTTCATGGGACCTTCCCGTTGAAGGTTTTTAGGCAGAACCTCAACGGAGAATTATATACGAACATCCTAAACTAGTGTCTGATTACACAAGCTCAGGTATTGTACCCTGATGGCTGGGCCTTTCAGAAAGATAACGATCCAAACACAAGTCAAAGTTGCTAAGACTTTCCGTGATAGTCATGATATATTTCGTATGGAATGGCCTGCTTGTAGCCCAGATCTAAACCCGATCGAAAATTTATGGGCTTGGATCAAACATCAGATCCATTTGAACCCTTCTCGTAATCTTAGTGGACTTGAAGAAACACTTCTCTCTATTTGGGATTGTATAGAACCTGAATTTTGGAGACCTTACTGGCAATCTATGCCAAAACGTCAGAAGTTAGTGATCCAGAGTAATAGCTTTAAGCTCAAATATTAGTCTATAGACATCTTGTAATACCTAAACTCGTATTTCGAGGCTTGTGGTGATTATCTTTCAGAAAGTTAGGTTAAAACATAGTTTCAATTTCATCTTGACACACTGTATATATATATATACATATAGATGTATGTTTGTGTGCCCAGAATTGATAGAATAAACAGGAAGACCCCATGGTTGATTTATGGCAGGTATATTTGGACTGGCTCGGAAAAATTCGAGTCTTGGAAGAAAATTCAAACCTATGACGAAATTATGATGTCATAGTCACCTTTAGGATTACTGAAAAATCACATTATTAACCATTGCTCAGCAAAATACACATTATGGAAGTTTGAAATTTGAATCATAGGTACCCCTCAATGTGAAAAATGTCCTGACTTCATGGTTCTGACCAAAACTTAACTTCCCATGGGGTTATTACGTCTTCATGACCTTCTAAAAAAACAATTTTCCAAATTTCGAAAATTCCTGAATTTCTTAGTACCCACCCATGAAGTGCAGAAATTACTAACCAGAAGCTAATAGCATCACCAGTGTCACCACAGAAGGTCAGTGAATGAAATTTGGATGGACAATGGATTATAAAATCTTAAATTTCTGATATATTATAAACACGAGGCACGAAGTGGCATTTAAACCCGTCACCCGTAGCAACCAAAGCATTAAGAAATTTATTTTCAATACTTAATCTAATCTGGAGGACTAAGCTGTGGTGCAACGACCTAGCAAGCGGGGTGCGCTGGCATGCAATATAATACATAATATTTGATAATAGGTGCATTATTTAATCCGAATAGCAAATGAAAATCTCTTTATTAGGTCGGAGTAAAAGACATATGGAGGTAGATAAGGTATGTAAATACCATATTACATATGTCTATACATAACACTTTTCATATTTCCACCTCGTGATCAAAAAATGCTCAATGTGAAAAAATAGCAAAATATACATAGAGGCAGATCATTGATTACTTTACAAAAAGTGTACTTAAAGATAGATATTGTAATTAACGATTAATGTGGTTTATGAAACCACAATTTTGAGTCATTTAAATGGTTGGTGTGTATATGACATAGTAAATCAATAAAAATATGAATACTAGAGGCACCCCAAATGTACCATCCAAAGGGCAAGTAAACGAAGCTTGTTTTATGAATGATTGGTGATATTATGGGAATGGGAATAATCGCAATTCCAATTCCACCAACTTGAAAATTCTGCACATTTAATCTACAAAGAATTCACGCATGTCTCTTCTAGGAGACATTGTAGTTAATGAAATTCAAGCCTCATTTGATTAATGCAAAAATTTGGATAATATGATTTTCCTGAGATCATCTGTACTTTCAAAATTTATAAAAAAGATATAAACTCAAAGATGGCCAAGAAAATAATAAGCTCCCATGCGTATTCAAGAAAAATGTTATTAAGATACTAAAGTCATATTATTGGTGCACCAGATCAAATATTTATGGATCAGGTCGGATCCGGTGAATGCCTAGTATAACGTTTAAGAAAGTTTTAAGGGGCGTAATTATTTCTAAGGAAGTATGAGAATTTAAAAACACAAGATATGTTGCCATTAGTTAGCTGAAACATTAATCCAAGTAAAGAATTGTAGAAGAATTATATTCAGGGGCAAAAGATTCAGTGTAAGTAATTTATGATTGGTCTGGCATGGGAGTAAACGTAGTAAGAGACCTATTGTGGGTGTTCTGGGGGCTAGCCTTCCAGATAACATTTAAAGCCATACGCATTCAGAGGTCATTTTAGACGCCCTTTGCACACAAAGGCGGCACTTCGTTGGCAGCCATCAATTAATTTCTTTGATTGTGGTCAGTCATGCACAGTTAGCAGCAGGGATGGATAATAGGTTAATTTTGCATTAATATCATCATCAATTAAAATAGATTTAAAGTAGATATATATTTGTGCAAATATAGTAGAGTAATACACTAATTGAATTTTCTCAAAAAATGAATTGTAAGATTAATTGATCATTCTAGTTGAAATAAAACGGTTTCCACATAATATACAAGGATCTTGATTCAAATCATGATCATGATCAAGTTTACTTGTTCTAGCAAACGCTGATGTGTTTAATATAGTGTTGCAGGGGTACGGGAATTTATGGACCAGATCGGTCCGGACTGATAGTATAAACTTGATATTCTTGTTTAGCCGCACTGATGGTTTTGGCAAGTTTTGGAGGAACATCAGCCTCAAACATGTCCGAAAAGCTGTACATTTGTATAATACCTCAACAGTAAATGGTTGACTTACTATATTAGTATATATGTATTTGCTTCCCCAATATATACACACAATTTAACACAGGATTCTAAATATTTTCACACCTTTGGGAAATATTTCATATTGTCTCTGAGATTAACTTAGACCAGCTAATTTGTGGTAAACAGGGAAGTAGAATCGATTCTGACACTTTGAAATGTCTAACTCGAATATTTAAATACAATATCAAATTTTTTACGAACTCAACAAATGGAAAAAAATTGAGAATAAATCCCAAGTCTTGATATTCCAGGATGGAAGGCAAACAGTGCATTTTACCGGATTGGAAAATCATGGCACTGACCCGGCATCAGCTCTGCAAGATACTCAGACCACCACTACCCACTATATAATAAGATTAGGTACGAGTTTGAAATTCTGGACCGGCCTTGTTAGGATATGCAAAATAAAGGGACTGTCCTACTTGGAAAAACCGAAAAGTTGGACACACTGCCCGGAATTAATTCCTGGAAAGAAATCTTTCGAATTATCCTAGATTTGGGAAAAAATTCCAACTGAAAATTGGATAAGATTGCTATAGAGCTGAAATGATAAAATCGTCTATGAGTATACAACATATAGAAAATTAATTAAGTAATGAATTCACGAGAATTAAATCCAACTAACTGAATAAACATTGTTATGCAGCTGGAATGATATTTCAATCGGTATGTAACATATATACCTAGAATTAGGGACTAAGAATGGGAATTCATTACTTTGAAGGAATTGAGAATGGGAAATCATACCTAGATTCCTGGAATTCAGGGGCTGGAAATGGGAATTAAACTCTTTTGACGGAATTTAGAATGAGAATTAAGCCCTTGATTCCTGAAAATAATGAGCTGGAAAGGGAAATTAAGTCAGAAAATTATTCGAATTCAACATCTACTGCAGTATATTTCAACATGTTTGGCAGTGTAATTCAACATGTCCCGCGGTAGATGTTAACATGTTCAAATGTAAAAAAGTTCCGTAGCATACATAGTCGTATGTATATATACGAGCCAAAGGCTCGTGGCTTCGCGATGAACTCAGTGCACTGCGCCTCGAGGTAGCCATTATTCTCCAAATTGACGGTCCCCTTTGAGTATTCTAATATAAATATATATATAGAACAATGTGATTCACAAATATAGTTATATGGCATATATATTATTGAAGTATTTTGTAAGATGCCGTTGAGAGCAAGTATCTAAGTAAATTGTGAGACTTTGCTAATTTGTTTAATTTATAATCATAAAAAAACAATAAATTTACATATGAGAAACTTGAAAATGCGAAATTCAGATTCAGCGTAATTAGTTACCCCTGTGTAGCCGTTAGAGCTAGTAGGTACGTATATTTCGAGATTTGGCAAATTTGTTTACTTTATATTCATAAAAACAACAATAAATTTACATTGGTTAATCCAAAAGTGTTAAAATCGGATCAGCATGTTCGATATATTTATTGATGTTATATTAAATTCTATTTACTTCCTTGACAACGAACAAACAAACAAATAAACAAATATTGAGATTTAATAATACAGATTACACACACTCTCAGCATAATTTGGTTAATCTAAACTTAGCCGAAGATATTGCACTTACTTTCTCCATTGATTATCAATTCATATACTAGGTGAGAGGAAGAATATTCAGAAGAATAATTCTGTTAGTACTCACAATGGCAGACAAATGGTATCCAGGGGCGTCGGAAGTGGGGGGATGGGACTACTCATCTCACTATGATTTAGACAGAGGGGGATAACCCCCCCCCTATAATTGTGAGTGAGTATTAAATTACTCTCGAATTTATCAGAACATTTTGCCATTTTAGGAGGATATAATGTACAATAGTTTCCACCCGGAATCGGAATTCTCGATACTTTCGAAAATTTTAAATAATTATAAACCAACAACGATGGGGGTTATCCCCTTGAGGGTGTTATATCCCCCTTCATAGTTTGTTTATAGTTATTTTCATATTATAATTTTGTTGCCAGTTGGAAAGTTTTCAACAGAAACCTCACATATCCAGTCATTGGTTGAAGCCTGCTGGAGTTATATCTTCATATTATCTAGTTGTATATTTGCCACCTCACATGTATAGTAATAATTTACTACTAACAACAAAGCTTGTTAAAACTAATTTTTCCATTTGTTTCTTGGTTGCTGATTACCAACCATAATAGTAGTACATAAGCAATGAATATACAACAGTTTATATTTTCAAAAATTACAAATGTCATATATACTGAACACCGTGAAAAGAAGTTGGGAGATTGGCAAAGCTCAAATTTAGACTATCTAGATTACTAAATTGAGTGTTATTATTCATCAAACATATCATTAGATCCCCCCATGAAATACCAGCTTCCGACGCCCCTGATGGTAACACTAATCTTCGCCTGGGACTAACTGTTAAAGTGCCGCTCCTACCATGCCAAACCATAAAGTAGACAGTACTGTTGGGATGACAAGAGGGTTTACCAAAAGCTGGACAATGATAGGCTATCCGAAAAACCCATGAACATATTGGACATATCACTTAATGAGTGTATGTTGGTAGTTCAGTATGCTATAAAAATTATCAATCATTAATATTCTTATTTGTTTACCTACGTACTATATGTATGTGAAGCATTCAAACCAAATGGAGCCAAAGTGATACAAATAGGATACTACAATAACATTTTAACAGCAGTGAATTAATGGTAAACGAAAATAGGGAATTTCAGGGATTCCCAACACCGAGGTAACATTGCCAAGTGGGGTAATATAAGGATTCTCGAGGTGTAAAAATAATGATAATGATTGGGTAGCCAAATGCATTCTTGTGCTCTGTGCAATAAAAAAGAAGTGTCTTGAGATTGTTCATAAATATTTGTATATCTTTGCAATTCTGATCAGAATTTGCTACTATTGTTTCGTTAGTTATTTTTGAAAATAGTGTTGCAGGACATGTATAGTTTCTAATTAGCTTCAGATTGTGAATTATACACAAAAATTGACTGAAGGAGTTTTCAAGTATTCCTGTGTGTGTATTGGTTGTTCTTATATAGTAACTACAGAAGTGTTGTTCCAGTTACAATCCATTGTCGATTACTGTAAGTATGTGTAATATTGAAAAGATTTACATACCCAACTTACAATATTGTTTAACAAGATCCAATAATTAAAATATCTAGAAGGGGCAGTATGATGAGCACATATCCAATTTGTCTGGATACGCCAGTGCAATCAACATATCTGTGAAAATTGACTACATTCACTTTGTCTCCAAAAATACTGGATAGGATGTTACCAGTATCACCACAGATTACCAAAATTGCTCTTTTGATCATTACTCCATTATCATCGACTTAAATATGTATGGCCGGACTTTCTGCTTACCAAGCCAAGCAACGCAACAAATTGATCGGGAACGGTATCTCCGCTGTGCATTGAGCAAAACTGGGCCTCGTATGGCAGATTTAGTAGCGAAAAATAGGAACAGGTTTCCTATCGATCATCTATTCAAATCTGATATAAAATTTAGATTCAATTATTTCTGATAAATTTCCTCCTCCTAAACCCGGGTAGCAGGATTAACAGTGTCGAACGACTAGGTAATAACAGAAAAGGTTTGGGAACCCGTGCCCTAGAAGGACCAGGGATTTCACTTAGAGCAGATTTATTGGGTTTTAAGATCACAAAACCATAAAAAATCAATATTGAAATAAGTTCTGCGTCCTTCTTTGTAAGTTAGAAGATCGTTTGTGAGTCCAAGGGTTCCCTGGACAAGCAATTTCCAAGAATTATACTGTTGGATGACATACATGAATATCGTTTGTTGATTAAATTGGGAACAAATTGAGTTGAAATCGGGATATTTTGTCCATTTGAGTACCCATCTAATAGTGCATGAACAAATCCAGTATTATGAAACATTACAAATATATTTTATAGGACAAAAAAGTCGAATAGATTTTCAATTGTTTATACCCTCAGATAAAGCAAAAGACATAACGAAAAATTTAACCCAAATGAAAACGACAAATCCGGTAATGTTAAATGGGAAATTCGAATAAACATTCTTTTGCACAAGTTGAACGATAAATTCCGGTTGGGACAAAAAATACAGGGTCTCAAAATAACCCATTTTCAACAGTAGATTTGGAATACATATATGAAATGTGTCAGGCTAGAGATAGTATATGATAGCAGGTATTGAATCCCTGGACGTCAGTGGACAAGACAAAGTATCGAGGGAGTAAAGTTAGTCTATTGAGCAGGGCAAAGTGGTTTAAACAGCATTTGGTGAAGAATAGGCAGTTATATGAGTCCAAGCATTGTATATACTATGTATTATTTGCATATATATTACAGGTTCTTACGACTGGATTGCCAGTGTTAGTATTTAATATGGCTTCTATGTTTCTTGATAACGTCTTTGGAGTGATAATAATATAAAGATTACACCAACATTTGGTGGGTAATGATAATTCAAAATTAGAATATAATCTTGTGTAAACATATATATATATATATAATTATCTAGAAACAAGTATGGCTAGCGTGAAGAAAAGGTCAAGGAAGTGAATAGAGCATCTACTTATATACTGGATGCATGTTGGAGATCATCTGATTTGTCACATTCGCCCTAAATGCATCAGATTGATCAAATATTTCACAAGTTAAATTTTGCAGATAGATTAAATAGATAATTCTGGGAGGCTAATCTCAGAAATATCCATAAGATTAGCCTCGTGGGTATTATTCCTGCTAAAGAAACCGATATTTCGGAGCAGTCTGTTATACATAGATTATGTTCCTTCTTCAGAGGAATCTTTAAAGCAGAATCAACCTTAGACACTCGAATTAACGCCTCAGAATAGGCTAATATTCTGTTGGTGTCATATTCTTAGATAATTCAGTATGTCACATCTAGTATTACATAATTTCGTAACTATTGTAGATGAAGAAGCTATCAATTGCTATCTGTAATTTTGGGGCCTCGACAAATTTAGGAAAATCATCGAATTTTGAAAAATATGTTTGTCGAAATAAAAACGCACATATATTAAAAGTCGAATGATTTCCAACAATCAAGCAGTTAGACAGAATAAGAAGAAGGAATAAGTATTTAGGATGCTGAAAAAGAATTACATCAATTAAGAAAATATATTAGACCTAGACAAGTTGAAAGAATATCTTCATACGCAAAATGCATTTTCCATTATGAAAACTACTTAAACTTTTACAAGCCAGTGTATGCCCAATAGTAGGGATCGACCGGGGTCCCGGTGTCGGCCGAAATCGGTACTTTTTTCCAGGCCCCGGCCACGCCAAAAAGTTGAGAACCCGGCCCTTGACTAGCCAGGGTGTTTAAGGAAATTTATGCTAGAATCATTTCAAAAGCAAACATCATAGGTTTGGAACGAAGAATTTGAAGTGCGAGATACTAAATCAAATTATATACGTATCTCTATAAACTATCAAAATCTTCACTATCATCATCTATTTCCTCGTCTTGTTGATTAGGAAGAACTACGTCAGGAGGTCGTTGAAGTAATTTGAATGAGCCAAATCCAACAGCTCTTAGGTTGTACTTAAGGAACGAGGGATCGACCAGGGCCCCGGCCGAAAATTGGTATTTTTTCCCGGACACGGCAGAAAATCGTGCTCCCGGTCGATCCCGACTCTAAAGGCATTCAATCCCAATCATCTTCGGGTTGCATGATAAGAAAAAGATGGTTGACATATTCGAAGTACAAAAATACTATTCCATGAATTTGAATTTTTCCACTATTCCTTTATCCAAACCAATTTGTAGGGTTTCTACAGAATTTCTATGGTCTGATCTGACAAAAGTTGGTAAGTATCGCTCCACAGCCCCTCGGTACGTCCATAAGTACGATTTCGTTTTCCGTGGGGGATAGGCTTTATCTGTTCTACTGTAAATATGACTAGTATGTATACTTCGACTGTATTGAACTATAATTGCCCAAGCAGGCGGTATACTTCGTGCATAAACAGGTTAAAGAACAGTTACCCAGGGAAAAAGAGAAATTATTTGTCCAGTGGCAGACGGGTCCCGGGACCTACTCCGCCTTCACTGGAAAAAGATGAAAATAACGGCAAAAAAAGTACTATTTCTACGATACAAAATTAGACATCTGAATTTAAGGATTTACAAACAAAATAAGTAATAATTTATGTGAAAACATACGAATTGTGTCATTTATTGATTAAATGTGAAGTTAGAAGACCCTAATATCTGATTTCAAATATGCAAAATAAAACTATACTGAATGCTGCACTGGAACTATAAGAAGAAAACTTTTGGTGCAGTTGCCGGTACTCTGATAAATAATCGCCTTAAAGTGCCCTTGTGGCACTGTAGAAACAACCTATATATAACCAGACCGTTTCTAAAGAAGTTACTATAGGCCGAGGAAAGGGGAAGAATAGAGTACATGAAATGGGTATAGTCATCCTACACCTTACGACTGAAAATGGTATAAATTGTTTCCCATAAGGATGTGCAACAAGTCAATAAAGCGATTATGAAGTTTAAATGCCCCACTTTAACCTATATAGGAGTGAAAATTGCAGTAGATAAATAGTGATCAATACAGTATTTGTGCCAGATCTAGGTCTCTACCAGCATTATGAGCACTTTACTAAATTCCTCAGTAAAACATTGATTTGATGAGTATGTTGTGTAGTAATAGTAATACTTCGATGATTCGAAACATGGAAGTGACATCCTTATGAGATTACATAATTATGCTAGTTTTTAACCTGGACAATAAATTAAGTGTGTACAATTACCTTCAATATCCATAATGTACTGACAAATTCATCAATCGAAGAAAATTACCTGAATACTTTTAGTGGTGAGACATTTGGATATATAATAGACTGATCTCTAAACCAAGATTCATTGATGAATAGTTTTCTTTTAGAGTCAAGAGTTTGAACAACCTTAACAGCTAGAGAAATATTAGAAAGTACAACATCCAACGCATTAAATATACCAGCAGATGGCTTACACTTTTGGACACGGTTTGACTCCACGCTTATAGAAACCTGAGGAAAATCTTCCTTTGGAAAATTTGACTGCAAATTAGAAACCAGAGCATTATTATCAATTGTGTCGGAGAATGTTAGTGTACAATTCCTGTATTCAGTTGAAAGAACAGTTGGATCCGTTAAGAATGTACGAATAACATTGCCGAAAGGCTTACAAACAGTTTCCAAACGTTCTTTTTCGATCGAAAGGGGGAGTCCACCAATAGAAACAGTGCTAAAATTTGAAATATATAAATAGCGAGAAAGAAGTCAAACATTTATGAATAATTTTCACTTCGAGTAAATATAAACTAATGATCAGGTATAGTAATAAGGAATATACTTTGAATCATCCATATACTCATGCATGTATAATGTGAATAAATTTCGTAGAAAGCATGAAACTAGAGTTGCCAAGAACATTTAGACTATGGATAGACATGTTGTTCAATTACCAGCAGACAACTAATAAGAGTGTTTATCCAAGTTGCCATTACGTAGTGTAAAGTCTGATATATTTACTGAATTCAGTATTTATAGATGTAGAATTTGAAACTTCAAAATGCCGCAAACAATCCGAAATTCCTATTTTTTAATATATCTGTCAAATATTTCGATGAATATAATGGGCACGCTGCATTAATTCGATGCAATAATCTGTAAGTAGGCGTAAGTAAGGCAAAATATAATGTAGGTTAGCAGTATGTGCATTTTAGCTAACTAATTGGAATGAGGTGAAGAATTTTTCCGTTGTATTAGAGTCAAACTTGCTAGTGGATGTTGTCCAGGAGATGCTTGGAACCTTCCGGGTTGTAAAATTGGGTATTTGAATTGATATCTAATAGTGAATGGCATTTTTATCAGATTTGTTAAATATTCTTTCAAATTGTAGTTCAATAGAACACTACATGGAACATTGACATTTATTTTGATTCAAAAGGTTTATATACATGGCAAATGCATCTAATAATAATTCAACTATATTCAACCTTGGGAACGTTGATTTATGGCATGTTTTAATAGCTGTGGTTAGCTAATTGCTTGCACTTCCCCATATTGCAAACTCTTCATATCAATTCGAATCAAATTTTAACCACCAGATTCGTACTGACCTTTAAAGTTCCAGCAATTTTATGAGTCACTTGATCATATCTGGAGAATATTTTCTCTAGCGACGCAGATTGTCTCACGTATGTGACAACATTCCAACCTCATAATTTGTCATAACCCCATCGAGTGATCCTGGTTCGAAGCCTCTAGGCAAGTTGAGTCCAGGTATACACGCATCGACCCTCTAAACGATATTTAAACACGATTTATGGAATCGGCAAATACGGCCTAATACTTCTTTTTCAGTTCATCACGTAGTTCTTACAGATTCATGATGTAATACCGTGTTTTACTATAAATGCAATTAATATCAGGGCCCGTGCCCAATATTAAAGTATATGGGTGTTCATGATAATGAATTATGGGTGTCTAAACAGACTTTACCCCAGAGAATAATGCAAAGTCTTTCATGGTAGCAGTAGGTGTGCGAACACCGGGATACCCATTATGGTACATGTCCTGTATATTGTTAAGATGTAAATAATGGTGTCTAACAAGTGAGTAAATGTCCGAGTCATATACAGTTTGTGTTATTGTAAATCGTCTCGGACTACATTTCATTTCTAATTGCAGAATTATACCTCTTTCGGTAATAAATTATTCAATGTCTATTCACTGGGAAGTATGTACATTATGACAAACGGTGTGTCTCTGCCACAATGCACAGGCTTCAAAATGAATAGACATTGGAAAATCAATCATCTGAACGAAGTATATTATGATAATTGGCAATGAAAAGTAGTTCTAGAAAAATATGAATTACAATTGTTTTTGACATGAACATAAAACACATTTACATGTTAAACATGTGTTATGCAATTATAGTAAAGAAATCTGACAATCACAAAGTATGACATCATATATGAAGGAATACATGAAAAACTGGCAAAAGAATATAGAAAGCTGGGTCCGATCCGGTGTATAGCTAGACTCAGCTCGCCTAGCCACGTCGGAAGAGGGGCCTCCGATAGGGTTAGAACGAAGCTTGAGATTGGAATGTTGTCACATTGGAGTAAGAAACATATATTGAATTTATACAATGTATCGATGTAATTACTATAATTTCAGACCAGATCAGTGGAATACATACTATCTGTGACATTACAAAAATAACATGAATATAGATTCACACTTGTATATGAAATTGTTAGGGTGAAACTAATATCCCGAATATTAATTCGCATTTAAACAATTAAGCAATCGTTTCTTTTACAAAGGAAAGAATATGACTAATATTAATGCAATTAATTGTAGGGCACATATTGTAATATCACGAATTCTATCTATTTCTGCAAACCTTGATCAGCCGAAAAGTATAAATTTCATAATGTCATTAATAATTTAAAAGATTCGTTATACACACAAACAAATATAAACATTATCACATTCATCACATTTATCACATTAGAATGTCTAATTTCAAAACTCGAGCCAAGAACTTTTGAAACCAGAAATGAATTCTCTAGTAGATTTAGTTTTGGAGAATAAGGCGAAATTGTTTAGAGCACATAATACGACATTAACACTCGAAGATAAACAAGCTATTTGAGAAAGTATCATTTCTCGAGACCATGGAAATATCAGAACCAAAAATGACGGTTTCAAAAAAGGAGCAATATTTTGAGTTCTGAGTCTGCATTGGAAATGAAGACACCTAGGAAAACGAAATTTACTGATGATGTAAGTACGACCTGTTAAGGAAAGAATTCTTCAAAACGAAGTGAAAAAATAGAGATACTGAATAGCAAAATTCGAAATTGGAGGATTTAGCTGGGAAATTGAAGAGTAAAATAGATAGGATTTGGGATCAGTTGGAAATGAGTGTTTAAAAATAGAACAAATTGATTTCCCGGCTGATATCCAGTAGCTGCTCTGGAATTCAACATATTCCACCACCTCCCATTCGGCAATCTAGTCATTTGTAACATGGATATCAGTAGCAAACATATTCCCGACAATTCCTCTTTTTTCCAACAGCAGGATAAAGATTAAGTCATGTAGTATTTGAAGTATCTTAATACATTGATAATAATAATAATACTAATAATAATAATACACATATCTCAATGCTATTCCACAAATCGCACTAATAAATATAATTATTTATGACCGATAAATGGACTAAATTAGAATATAAGGGTAAGACGACTTGATCTTCTACTAATCCATCAGCCAATTCAATTACCCATTGCAATCCATGTGTTGGATACAAATATTATGCAACCATCGTTGCTACCACTACTCGACAAACTCTCTCCGAACTATAACATTGTATCTCTCCAGTCTTACTTATCGATCTCCATCGACATTTCCACAGGCCAAATACGCATTGATTGTTTACGAGTCGTCAGGAATGCACGGTTATATCTCTTTGGATGAGGGTTTCAGGAAACAATATTGGAGAGAGTAGATTAGGACGTGAGGATATCCGCTATTTGCGAGAAACAATCAATTTACAATGTCCGCTGGCAAAATTCTCTGAAGACTCATAGAATCATTAAAGGAATTGCTGTATATTCTTCTTCAAGCAAAAAGAGATAGAATCATTTGTAATATTCGAATAGTATATATTACTTTGTACATTCAAAAAGTACCCATCCTTTGTTTATAGCAGCCAAACTCTACTCTATTAGATGAAATGCATAGAATATCCTAATAGACCTATCGATTAAATATTTAATGTTGTTGAGCAATTAACTCTAGCAATTATACGTATATCTTGATCTATCCTACTCTCAATTTTACCTGTTTTCGAGAGTCAACTTTCTCATGGCTTCAAAACACATATCAAGCAAAACCGAACAACGAGCTTAAATAAAGATTCGCACCGTACTCGTTGACAAACCACTCCAGATACATGAGGATCCTGTCATCGTTTATCATGGAAAAGCTCTAGCAAATATTACTATAAAGGAATGGGCACATAAATTAAGCGCTGGTAGGGACAGCATTGAATATGCCCCTCGGACCGGAAGACCAATTTCCGCTACCACCCCAGAAATTGGCTCTCAAATTCTGAACTATTGGATATTGACCCCAATTTGAGCGTTGAAGAGATTGCCCTAATCCTAGACATCTCATCAAGAAGTGTTCATACAATTCTACACAATTATCTCGAATATAGAAAGATTTCAGTGCGATGGAAACCAAAATATTCATGAAATAAAAATATTATACAAATGTGAGTAACTCCTTCAATCCTTTGAGCTACAATGAAGTAGCTGCATTAGTTAGTTCAGACGATCTTCATTCGCCCTGATAGGTCAATAAACCTGGCGGCTCTGTGAAGAGATAAAAACAAAAGTTAGGAAGGAGTGAGGTCGAATGTTTATAATTTTTCATTACAAAAATTCCAAAATGTGCTCAATTCCTCGCTAAAACAGCGAAAAATGCCATTTTTAAGGGAAAGTTTTGTGTGGGTGATAAATTCAGCCATTTGGGGATTGGATTAGAAGGTTGAATCCACTCTTCAAATTTACGAAACTCAACAGGCTCTTGCCTTGAGATTAATGTCAGATCATAGCCTACTAACGATTAGGGAATTGTGGTGATAATGTTCCAATGTTTCTGAGTTATCGCATAGACCATGGATGTCACATGTTTTGTCAATATCCACTTATAACTCGATAACGGTAGAAATTATTGACAAATCAGGATAGCCATTTTAAAGTACAGGGTGTCTCAAAATTATTGTCCCCTGACTATATGTTATAGAAATATAACTAATGCATTAATAGACCTAAAATTTGCCTATATAATCTCATCCCATCTGTATACATAACTGAAATTGACTAGACATCCCACCCACTAATCTTTCCAAACTATTTGGCTGTATCTCTGAACAGACTAAATTCAATAGAAATTTTAGCGCCTCGAGATTATAGCAACTTCCTTCTCTTCAAGCTTAGATTTCAAGATCGACTAGAGATTTTGGATTGGGTTAAGGTTAGGAGAGATTCCTGGACATTCCTTTTTTCCCAGAATGAAATGAGGCTCTGACGGCACCATTTTTGTCTCCTAATGGCAGTATGAGCAGGGGCAACATCCTGCATGAAAACAGATTTAGACATGTTAGGCAAATTTCCTCTCCAAAATGGTATCTATCGAAGATCTCCCTTTGAGCGAAGGTAGGCAAACCTTTGTGAGAATTTCTTTCACACAGTATCCTGCATTAATTGTCTGCTAAGGAGGCAAAAATGTAAATCAGAGAGGGCTAAGGAGTCTATCATCCCACATAGCATCAAGGAGGAAATTTGACCGTTTTTGACATGAAACATTCACATTGTTTTTCGCCCAAATACGATCATTCTGATGATTACTTGATTGTAAAAGTTGAAATGGGGATTCGTCTGACTAAAGGTTTTTCAAGTCTTCGACTGACCAATTATTCTTATCTTAGCAGAAATTTTTCTATTCGCCTTCTGAACTTCAGACAAATTGGGGTGTTCTGCTATTATATACGACTTGGCTTTGACAACACTGGTTAAATGCAGGTGAATTGTGTCTTTAGAGACAGGATTACTTATTGCTGTAATTTTCATGGCCAAATCGTGTTGGCTGGCGTCGTTTTCCCAAAGATTTTGAGATTGAGATCTTCGATACTCTAGAAAGTGTTTAGGGACGACCAGTACCCTGTCGATGTTCAAGGCTTTCATCTCTTTTCTCCTATTGTCACTAAGTGTTTACTGTTCGGATAGATTCCTCAAACTCCTTAGTAACATAAACTTTCGTTTTGCAAGCTTCCAACATAGCTACTGCTCAGTTTCCTACATCTGATTTCGTATTTTTGACATCCATTCTGATGTTAGACAGAGAAATATATTTTTCAATTGATTTCAATGGCAAGGACAAATCTATTTAAATTTCCATTGAATGATAGGTTTAATAGTATAGTGCCTATTCGTAATATGAATAGTAGGATATGGGCATTGAAGAATCTAAGTTCTAAAACAAAATTTCATTGAGGATGACAAGAATTTTGAGACACCATGCATACTCCAAACTTTCCATACCCTTGTGGTACAATTAGATATGGTATTTATCAAGATTATTCCGGAAATCTCAAAAAATGATCATACGGACATATTCACAATCATGTCATATTGTTCAGAGATAGCATATCAAAATGTATCACAAGGGTATGGGAAGTTGGGTGTAAACAATAAAATGGATATCCTGATTTGACCATAATTTCTCCGATTATCGAGCTATAAGAGGATATCAACAAATACATACAATCCATGGTCTGTCCGATAACTCAGAAAGGCTGGAACTTTATCATGACAATATTTTTATATTATGTACAGAAACGCTCTTGGATTATTTGGTATTTCAACAATTTGAAAATAGATTATTAATTTACGTTAAACAGAGTGCCATTTGTGAATAAATACTTGCCAATTGCGCAAACAAATGACGTCATTTCACTAAGTTTGACAAATGTGGCTTCTGCGAATTCTTACATATTAATAAAACATTTATTCGGGTGAAAATTTACCAATTAAAAAATAATGGTGATTAAAGAATTTACCAACATAAAATAGCCACTTTATTTTATCCCTGGTCAAAAGTAATGATCAGGACTTGTCTTTAGTAGGTTTGGTCAGATATAATAAAAGAAAAATATCCATCTTATGGGTTATATGCTAAGTCAGTGTAAACTCCGGGTAGTCCACTGGACCGCTAGAACATATACGCTGCTAGGGTGGTTCTCGACGCATATGCTCTAAGTATTATAGTGGTTGTGTTCGCTGCGCGGCTCAATATGATATAATCTGTACTCATTGGCGCCAGGTTTTAGGAATCTTATTCATTCCTGGAGGTCTATCATGCAAATTTGCTGCTACCTCTATGTAAATTCGCATAAATACAGTCTCCACCCCTAGGGAGGCAAACTTGGTGCATATATCAACATTGCCTGCCTCGAATTCGGGAAAATAGTGGAACAATTTTTCGAAAATATTTAACATAATCCACGAATTTAGCACAATCATGGTAGTGCCAAAGTGATTCTATCAACATATTATGAAGGCTGAAAGAATGAATGATAGAATGTAAGTGAACACAAAACATTCATGAGTCAAAAAAATTGGAGTAAGCGAAACCTTGTGAAAATAGGATCAGAACCTTCAGGCAACATATAGTCTTCGAGAGAAATTTGCTTTTCAGTAACTAAATGTTCATTGAGCTCTCCATCTTCCGAATTCAAAGTAGATGTAGTTGTATCAGGTTTTATAGTATCATTGGAGTCAAGAACCTTCAACTTTTCTAAAAATTTTCGGTGTACATCAGAAATGTTCAGAGATCCATCATTAATTATATTATAATCCATCAATAAAACCGACAAATTTAGTAAACCTTCAACTCGAGAAAATTTTTCAATATCTAGAGAGATATTATCAAGTAAAGAATTTTCATATAAAAACCAAAAAGAAACAAAACGTTGACATAATGTAACATTCTTCGTGGAACTTATCTGGTTACTAATAAATGGGTGATACTTCTCCTGAAACCATTGTTGGGCCTTATGTTCCTCAAAATATGATGAGATAAACTGAGCAGAAATGTTTTGCTTATATAGATTGTACTTATTCACTGATTCGACTTCATCAATTGAGTCATCTTGTTCCATCATGAACTGTTTGAACGACATCAAGAATATATAAGCGTCAGAATCGCCAGGTGAAATATTAACACCATCTTTCAAAGACTCTTGGGTGGGGACTAAAACAAGAGAAAAGAGAATATAAACAAAGTAAAAAATGCTTGGTGACAAAATCTTTGAAAATGGAAAGAGTATTAATTAAAGTCATCATCATCAACAAATTGGAAAAATAGCATAGAGCCACAAAACAAGTCCTGGACTCTAAGAATATATCATATACTCTAATAGGCGTCGACCATGTTGGGTCCGTCGGGACTTCCCCAAATCGGAGAATCATACCGGTGCAGGCCAAGCCCCGGAATGGTATGATTCTGGATCAATTCGTGAACTATGCAGTATTATAAATGTATCTTTTGGGAATTCGTTTTGATAGAAATTGAAAAATACACAAATATATTCCTGTAACCTTCATCTCATGTTTTATGAATTAGTGAAACGCAAGCTCTACACTTGAACTAAATTTAATCAAACATTGCTTCTATCCTTCTGTAAGGCACCCAGAACTACTAACCAGCTAGCTAGCTGGCTAGTAGTACGAAAGAGACGATCATTGAGAAAAGCAAACGACTGATGATGATGTAAACTCTAGAAAAGCTCCCGGATAACATACCATACAATATGTAAAGGACTGTAAGAGTACCTCAAGCGAGAGTGGTCCTTGATTTTCAGCTAGTTGAAACTGAACGTTAAAAACGAAACAAAACTTTGCGCCATTTGATTACGGTTCTTTCAAACAAGCGAATTCATAGACAGAGCAAATCAAACCCTCTGGAAAACTCTAAATGGATAAAAAATGGTGCTGGAGAGGGATGTTCAAATGGAGGAGATCCAGGATATATGTAAGCGCGAGCAAGTTTCCATTTATACACAGTATGTTGATGAAAAATGATGCCAACCGGACATAGGCGTAGAATAATTGCATTTATACTGCATGAGTGGCATGCGTTCCCGAAATTCTGGCACTCAGGTGAGAAGTCCCCATTTTAGGGTGAGGTCCCCCCTTAGGACCTCTGATCCTAGGGCCAGCAGCTCAGCTGATATCTGGCACTAGGGTGAGGAGTCCCACCAGACAGCTCACCCTAGTGCAACAAGTCTGGAGGACATATCACCCTAGTACCACGGGTCCAGGGAACATCTCAACGTGGCACTATAACAACAGTATTAAGCAAAATGGAAGTGGATAACCAAATATATGCTTGGAGTATTTTCATCTTGAAGATTAATACTGCCGCCGTGGTAATCACTGAGAAGTTACGCATTAAGTTCGAAATACAGTATTAAGTTATAAATTAAGTGGTGGTCAGTAAGGGTCAAGTTCAAGCTAAACTAAGTTGAATTTAACCGATTAGGGGTGAAGTCTGAGGTTCGTGATGAAAGAGAACATTCAAATTTTATGACCGTACGAATATTCAAATAATCGTTCATTTTTGTCTATAATTTAGTTTATCATAATGGAAATTAAGATAATTATATTTAGCTATTATGATCTATTATCATTATTATCTAAATAGCCACTTATGAATAAATGCACACATATGTAGTTCATTAAAAAGAACATTCGAATGGATAATTTTGAATCTAACCAATATTCGTGTATTTTATATCGAAAGAACATTCGAACATTCTCTATTTTCGTTTCAGCCCTACATAAAGTAAACCTCTATAAGTAAGGGAGATCGGGGCAGCGAATCTTCTGATAACCCCCACTCCCCTTTATATTTTCAAATGTAAATATACTTTAACCATAGAATCTAGAGTTAATATGTATTGCTACTTCCTCTAATATCTACGCATATCTTCATAATGAGCTTAGTCAATACTTTCAGCCAACGATGGTTTTTCATGTGATATTTGATTATTATTAATGCCTTAAGGTTGTTGGTTTAATATACAAATTTGTAAGAAACTTCGTCTCATAAACTCAAATATTTCAATTCATTAAACGATATCTATATCTACCTGTTGTTGTACAATTTTAAGACAAAATTTATAATTCCCGGAATCTTAAATTTGTGAGCAAATAGAAATTTACGCAGCTATTTTGCGACCAATCTTTGTCTGAAATTACAATTGAGTGAATCTTTTGATCTTTTATATCCAGGAGTGAGAGGATCATTTCGCTGTTGATTATCCTATTAGCAAATACTCTTATTCAAGTAATGTGTTCTGAGTGAAATAGTACCAAGAAGCAGTAAAAACTACCGATGACGATTACATATTCCTAAATGGTTAAAAGGGGTGTGGTGGACGATCGATCAGTGTGGCTAGCTGGTGTATTATCCAGAAATGTTACATGCAAATTTCACAAGGGCTGGTCTTTGGCATACAGGTGAAATTTGAGCCCTGCTCAGTTAAGTTTTGAGAATTCCAAAAGTAATCATGTGGGAATGGAATACGTATGGGATTTGAAATTCTATCCCCAAGGCAACCCTGAATTTATGTCGAAACATTTAACCATCCGTTTTTACTTACAAAGTCTTCCT
The DNA here is from genome assembly GCA_024704765.1 of Oopsacas minuta. Lineage (NCBI taxonomy): Eukaryota > Metazoa > Porifera > Hexactinellida > Lyssacinosida > Leucopsacidae > Oopsacas > Oopsacas minuta. The sequence continues at coordinate 1,085,745 of JAKMXF010000332.1, read as the reverse complement.
GCAAATATATTGAAAAGACGGTTTGACCGTAAGGATAAACTACTCCTCGGCCACCTCTGTACCCGATCATATCACTAGCTCCATCCAAATAAATGGCACATAAACGATTTTTATCACGAATGACAATCTCAATGGCAGTCAATTCTCAATAGAACAAGAGTGAACACTATGGTTAGAACAAATTTGATGTCTACGAGGCGTAATGACATATTCAATGATACGATTCGGATAGTATTTTTCTAAACAAACACTATAGTGATAATTATGTGCAGTTTTAGAGAACAAAAATTGTTCTAGGAGGAAATACCTGGTAAAAACGTTCGTTAAGGTGAAAATTGTGAACCCCAAATTCCTGGGTCCAAGCCTGTAACCCCTACTTTTATGCTGTCCCACTGGTAGACTTTCTAGACAATTTTGTGCAATAAGTAATGTTAATCCAAGTGTAAGAACCAATATAGTCATGAAATATAACGAGGGTCCGAAAAATACTTAACTCGAGACCGTTTTGGCTATCAAAGGCCCCTGGCAACCTCCTTCAGAAAGTTTGGCTGGACTCAAGAGAGGCAAGAGTAGACACTAAGAATGAGGTGAAGTTGGTACCGAAACAAATCAAGAACACATTAACATATTATGTTTGATAAATTTCACTTCCACAAATATAGTAGATTTATTCGAGCCAGAAGCATAGATCTTGAATTATACAATCACACTGTGTATTTGTCAGCCTGGTAGCATATCCCAGGCCAATTATTCAGAATCTGCGTCCTTGGCTTCGACAATCTACGGCTGTATTTTCCCGACTAGGCTGCAAAACAAGTAGGCCAGAGGAAATTTTTTTACCACATATTTCGAGAAATGCATATAATAGAGCTTAGGTATGTATTAATGGCATATAGGGATATGCTATCGAAGTATGCATTTCAATAGTCAAAAATATGATATCTCACAATACGCTTTCGCAAAACCTAATTTTAGAACCAAAATCGTGGCTTTTCAAACTGTTTTTGATGCAAGTTCAATGTCCTCAACGCTTTATTGGTGTATATAATGATAAGAGGGAGTAGTGAATTTGACAAAAAAGGTTGGTATGAAAGGAATGTGGACACGTTCTTGTGTTGCTAATACAACTTGTTTTCATTTGTTGAACCAATAGAAACTACGACTGCGATGGCTCTAAACTATTTAACAATATTTCCGTAATAGTCCTATTCAAAAATAATATAGTCCATTTGATTTTATTGATTCTTTTCGAGATAATGGAAATTTCTTTATTTTGTATATGACTACACAGCGGGAGAAAATAGGCTGATCAAGTGGAAACAGGCATTTCCATTGTTCCTAGCCATAAACAATGTATTATTTGCATAAGTCATATAGACCCCTCCGAACAAATTGGATATCCCAAATTTATGTACGGCTTCTAATCATATCTATGACGTAATCACCATGACTAACAATAATATTATCTAATGGTAATAGTTCAAAAACAACCGACGAGCACAAACTTTAGAACATCCTAAGAACAATATTCAATAACTATGGAGTTGAATAATTGATCTTGTTCTAATGTGGTAGTAGTTTTGCATTTTAGTTTGCAATTGTAGCTCATTTCCCCGCACTTCTTACATTTTACCACCTTTAGAAATGTGTTAAGTATAGGATCACTTGGGGGAGAAGAGGAACCATTATGTCACTCGTAAAGGAAGTAAATGCAATTTACAAGCTACGTCCTCACAGTACATGAAATGAACTTATTGCAAGATTCAAGACCCTCTTAGATAGAGTTTTCCAACCGCATCTATTGGTATATTCTCTAATCCATTTCGTGCTATGAGCTAACAGTTTATGTAATGATGGACTAATGTTAACCAACACAGACTGGTTAATATAAACAATTCGTTTCATGGCAAACAAGGTAAGTTGTTTAGTATCTGTTTCTCTGCCACAGCCAAAGATATGCAAAATGACAGAGATTGGTTGGTATCTTTTCCAAGAATGGCGATATTGATATTGGACTAAATATGTAATCCAGTAGACAAAATTTTCTTTGTTCTCAAAGCAACTTCGCGAGATATTACTGATGGAAGTGGATCCCCCTGGCCTTGACGGTTGATATATTTTCAAACCAGTTATCCCCTTCAAATAACTTGTTACAAACTTTGGGGAATCTTTCACTTTAGCACACGTTGGTGACCATTTTTCGAACGTGAATGCAGATGATAAACAAGTAACATGAACGAGCGGAAAACACAAGTGTATGAGTGAAGGAGAGATGCAGAAACAACGTCTAAATCGGAGATGGGCGCATGTGTTAAGCCAAATATTTGTGAACGTGGAAGTATTAAATATTCTTCCTTGTTAACTTGAGAAAATATCTCTTTGGCAGCTGAAATAGTTCGGTTGATGTGAAAGCCAGATTTAACCAATTCTAGATCACGTATTTGATCGTAGGTAGCTGTACACAGTTGACATTTTGTACCTGCTGCACCTGTCAGAATGCCTGACATTTTCCCATCGAACATTGTGCGGAGTACTTTAATTCTAAATATCCCACTTTGTTTTAACCAATATCCTTGTTGTTCTATCAATTTCGTTTCCGGATTGATATAGGAATCCATTGGATGTTTCACGTTCTCTTCGTGCTCTCTAATAACCAATAATGCGATAGTCTAATTTGATAACAAGAATTAGGAGTTGGGATAACCCAGATTTCACGGTCAGAGCAATCTTGAATAGAGAGAATCTTAAAGGCGGATAAGAGGAAATTTTTTGCATTGATACTGGGATTTCCTGAAGTTGGTTTTGACTTGATGAGAAACAGAATCGTCTAACCAATCTGATATTTTAATGCTTCATGGAATTGAGTTTCATGTATTTTGGGAAGTATCGTAAGTAATCTTGACAGGGTTTGTTGTAAAATCCTACAATATGGAATGCGAATCCCCAATAGCATGCTCATTTTGATTCATTATAAACTATAATTCATTTGATATTGTAATTTCTGTACGGTAGTGGGAAACATCAAAATACGGAGTGGTGAGGATATTTTCGGATTTTAACAGTTTGCTTAAAACGATGTATTTTGACATTCCTATCTGGAGTTGGTCGAGGAGAAAAACCGATTTTACAATAGGCAAAAGTTGGGTACCCCAAATAAATGAGCCTTCTGAAATGATCTCTCTAAAATAGGAAGCCGTTGCGAAATTACGCTGGGAACTAGAAACCAAGTATAGGCATATGATGCAATTGTCTTACTATCAACAATTTCTTGTAAAGCTAAGGTTTCGATGAGATATACTAGAGAATAATCGAATTTTCAATCCCTAGTTAGTTAATTGAGAAATCGATTTTCTGAAGTTATTCGATTATTCGGCTTCAAAGATTGTTGTATCTTCAGAAAATCTCCTCTTAGGAGGACTGTCAATTGAATAAGAGTAGAACAGCATACTTTCCAGGTGGTTAAATCATTTCGTTTAAGAAATTTTCTCAGTTAGATTTCAGTCCATGGAAATTTCTGAAAATGGTATGAAAATCACTATCTGGTACTTGAAAATTAGTGACAAACTCTGCAGAAAAAGCTCGGATTGAAGAACTAGACTTCAAAAGAACATAGGCTTCTTTGATATTCATTCTAAGTTGTACACAATATAGAAGAAAAAATTGTACATAAATTCTCATACTTTTATGAATTATTCTGAGGTTGTCAATAGCAAATGGAATACTAGAATTTTGGGAGGCTTGGGGGTCTGGAGAGTATCGTAAATTAAAGCTAGCTCATAAAATAGAAAAATTATGCTCACGACTGCTCACTAAAACTCTTTGGACTAAATTGGCAAAATAATTCTTCCGATCTTGAGTAAAGTCCTTAGGTCACAAACCAAAATATTTAGTGAATATAATCATAAATTACTTTCTACATTTAAGTTATATATGTAGAATACATACAGAATAATATGCCATAACGAATTAATAATCACTATGTATTTCGATACAAGATTCTGAAGTAGAAAGATGACAATTATGTAACTGCAAAATTATTCGAAAATTGGAAAGTATGTCCTTAGTTCATAAAACGAGGCATTCTATAACTAGAGGTAGTACAAATTCAATTACTTGGTTTCTGAGTTTTAAACTAAGGTAAATAGAATTCAATGAATTTTTCTATTATTTGAGGATATAATATTTGCCCACAGTGGACTACAATCTATATAGCAAATATAAAATATCTAAAAGGTAAAAACAAAATGAACTATAATAATAGTGAATAAGAAGGTGACCATTACGGCTTACTTGCATTAAGGTTAAAGGCATAACACTCAAATTTTTTTAGTTATAGCTTAACAAAAGGAAAAAGATTTCCTTAGCAACATAGGAATGTGCTCAATTCCATTCACATGAACCATTATTTTCAAATAAACTATTCGCCTTTGCGATTATATACAACTGACGAGCACTAAAAACAATGAGAACATGGTTTAAACAGTTCCAAAGCTGAATTTTCATTAAAAATAACTCTTGTAAAACAGCATGATAAGAAATCATATTTTATACAATTAAAATGCATACTTCGATATCATAATCCCAAAAGTCATTAATACATACCCGAACTCTAAATACATAATATTCGAGATATATGACAAAAACATATTTCCTGTTGGACTTCTCGGTGACATACTCAGCCGTATAATTTAAGTAAGTCATGCTGCGCAATTCATTATGTTACTTAGGTCACGGGTCCTAGTACATATGGCTGCATAATACGTAATAAAGAGAGTTATGAAGAAAAAATTACGTACACTCATAGCCTTAGAAAATGTAATAATTCAATATTAGGACTATGGATAAGAATATAGAATATGAAACTATACTAAAACTTAAAAGATAAGTTTAAGAACTACTGCGGAATTTAATTCGACTTTCCTAATAAGGCAATGCGATAGGCAGACTAATATCCAATTATCACTTTACAGCTAATACTATTAAGGAACAGCAAGAAACTACATAATTAACAAAGATTGCTAAAGAAGGAAAGGAAGTATGAGTCTATAATTCAATAAAATTCTTGATATTTGGCCTTGGATGAGTTAATAGCTTATTACCTCTATTAGAAAATGTGTTATGAAATGTAAAATGAATAGTATACCATTATATTTGTTCATTCAATAAGTATATAGTGTTACACCAAATGTTCTTGATTAATGCTAATACTCTTGGTAGGAAAAGAAATAAAAAATGTTTCAATAATGTTATAAGCAGCTGAATTTGTATATAAACAAAGATTATGATTGTTCTGAGATGAATATTCAAAGATACCTGTTCTATTCGAGGATTCGAGATTCGGTTTAAATTAGGCACCAAAGTGTATACATATGGTTAGTAATAGTCATTAGTTGCGGATTATTGTAACTTCCTTAGGCGCTAATAATAGACTGTAATTACGTCACTTTAATTAGAATCGTTAAGAATTCGAAAATTTAGAATTATACACGAATCCTAAGAATTTTTCTTAGAATAAATTATACAATGAGAACTATAATTCTTAATTACGTTTCATATACAATTACGTACTTTTTTTGTTATTCTATAAATACAGGGAAGGTCTAGAGAATTTACGAAAATTCAGCTCATATTTCTCTTATAATATTGACCAAGTTTTTACAATATATAAATCATGGGTACTCAATTATATTTCTACAATTATAAATCGATAGTAGTATCATTGGCGACAAAGATTATTCCCAAGTGGCGAGAGCTTCATAAAATTATGTGGATTATCTAGATAATTATTCTCTAAGTGTAGGCCAACAAATTATATAGCATTCTAATAGCAATCTTAGAATATTGTAATGAATCATAACAAAACTAAAGTACAAAATTAGCACTAAGATATAAAATTGGCTGAGGTTACAGTACTGTTGCCTGAACTGAGTATAAACAAAGTAATTGTGGGGAATCACGAGGGGGACAGCCCACCATTGGCTTGAGGCTCAAGGGGCCTAGCCTTTCCTCCTGATAATGGTCAGATTTCGAGCACGCTCATAAATATTTCCCAAAATCATGCATACCTGGGTACGCGAAGTGCAACCAGAAAATGGCCTGGGAAACAGTGTTCTCTGGAATTTTCAACAGCTACAGTTATGGAATCGCCACTGCATCCTCGAGTCAACTTACAACAACCAGATTCGTACTTGAATGAAATTTCCAACAATTAGAATGCTCACTTGACCCTTTCATTAGCAACGCAGGAATGGGTCAAGAATGTAACATCCAATTCTGAAATTGTGTCCTGACCGAAAGAGTAACCGCTCTTTCGACGCTGCTAAGCGAGCTGAGCCTAGTTATTAGGCCGGATCGAGAAAAGTATAAATCGTCGGTTCAACTTCTACCTAAGGGAAAAGTTGCCTTTACCATTTTCTAGGAAAATGCGAGACTTAAATTTGAAAAATATTTCGATTTGACCCTTGCGGTTTTATATTTTTGCTGTGTCACTTTCGCAAAATTGATTTTATATTGTCCGAATTTTCAAATTCCTTTGACTTAGCCCCTTTATATATATTATTTGGTAATAGTAAGTCGCATATTTGCTATTGAATGGTATATTAATCGAATTTCTATGTCCAAGGATACTCAAGTTATCAAGATTTCTTTTGCATATTCTATCATACCCTAATATTATTACCCACCCCCCTTTTTTTCCGATTATTTGAAAATTCTATATTCTTAGTAAAATTTTATATAATCACCAAACTTAGTATATTTCTTTATCTAGATCCAAATTCCTCAATAGGTTACCACAAAGAAATTTTACCAACATTCCTTATCTCTTGTTCTAACTTAGTTACCATTTATCTAGCATAGAATTTATGGTCAATTATAGTATCTATATCAATGCTCGATCAAATCATTCATATTATTGAGTGATTATATTCCTAAAATATATTTATTTTTGAAATGGCAGAAAACACGCGTAGTAAAGTATTTCATCCTATTTTTGGCTATCCAGGACCCATTCCAGAAAATCAACTTCCAACAAAACTAGATCTATACAATCATTATAGAATGCTTAGAAATGAAGATTCTAAATCAACTAGAGATGATATAGCGAAAGAACTAACTGAAGTATTAGTGCGTATCTATAATTTGGCTTCCATACCCACTATATCAGAGCTCAAAATAAAACAGTACATCAATTCTGATATTATTGAGAAAGCTAAATACTACGGAAAAAGTATCCAAAACAAGCAACAACCTGACCGTATACAGCCTATTATTTCCGAACTCAATGTCTTGTTCGATGTCTCAAGTTGCAAATGCCTAATTCAGGAAGGTAAATGTTTTTGCTCTCTCGATAAAAAGATACCACGCCGTGAGTGGCCATTTCTCTTTGATCAGCGAAACGCTCGAAAATTATTTATATCCAGCTTGGATTGCATGACAACCTCTAAAAATTTTGTTAAACAAAAAAGAAAAGAGGCACAATATGAAAGAGAAGAAAGGGAAATGAAGAGATTACATGCAGTTCAACCTTCGCAAGAATTTATAGAATGTGACTTTGAAGAGTTTGAATCTTTTGACTCGAGTACATCTAATACTCACAAGTATACACGTAATCATAATCAATTACGAAATTTAGCCATAATGTGTGATAGATATCAAATTAGCGATCGGGCAGGCGCAGCTATAGCTAACGCAGTACTGCAGGATTACGGTATTATCACACAGGAAGAAGATAGTCAAATTATTGATAGAAACAAAGTCCGTAGATCTAGATTCTCTGTGAGAAAGGAATTGGCTAATGAGGCTCACGAAACTATCAATGATATATCTGCAATATATTTTGATGGCCGTAAAGATCAAACTCGAGTACTGGTAGAAAGAGAAGATGGACATTTGCATCAGGATACTGCAAATGAAGAACATTATACTGTCTTATCTGAACCGGGGAATCAGTATGTTGCCCATATAACACCAAGTTCTGGTAAAGCCAAAGATATAGCAAAGGAATTGACTGATCTTTGCAGGGAGCGTAATTCAAATTTAATGGCGGTTGGAGCTGATGGAGCTCGTGTTAACACTGGAATCTACAATGGGTGTATTAGATTACCTGAACTAGAGTTCACAAAACCACTCCACTGGTTTATTTGCCAATTACATGGTAATGAACTTCCATTGAGGCATCTCTTTCAAATAATAGATGGAAAAACCAGTGGACCCAATTCTTTTAAAGGAGTAATTGGTAAAGAACTTAATTGTGATTTTACTTGCAAACCAATTGCAGCGTATCATCCTTTATGCGGTAAAACTCAACTTATTGATTGCGATAGTCTCAAGAATTTAAATAAAGATCAGAAATATCTATATAATATCTGCCATGCAGTTCAGACTGGTATTTGCTCATCTGAACTGGCATCGATGCAACCTGGTCCTTTACATCATGCTAGATGGACAACACTGGCCAACAGATTACTTAGGTCGTACATTTCTACGATACATCCCACACCTGAATTATCTCGACTTGTCAATTATTATGCACCAGTTTGGTTTAGAATCAAGAGCAACCCGATTTGCACAGATGGACCTAAAAATATGTTTTTTGCGATATCTTTGCTACGAGATCTACCGGAGTCTGACCAAGAAGTAATTTGCGATGTGATACAGAGAAACTCATATTTTTGTCATCCAGAAAATCTCCTGTTATCGATGCTTGCAGATAATGATGAACAAATTAGACAAAAGGCAGTGAAGACTATTTTAGATATCCGAATTAACAGTTCATCATTTAGACCGATTGAAATTCGCCCATTTAATCTTCCTTCAATTAGGTTCACTGCTGAAACATATGTGGATATGATTGATTGGGAAACCTCTTTTATCACAGAACCGCCTTTTACAAGATACCTCTCAAAAGAAGTACTAATTAATTGTGTACGTACTCCACTAGAAATTCCAGCATATCCATGTCATACACAAGCTGTTGAAAGAACTATTCAATTAGTCACTAAAAGTTCGTGTTCAGTAACAGGAGAAGATGCGAGACATGGATTAATTCTTTCAACCCTAACATCAAGAGAAAAAATGCCCGCATTTGAGTCAAAGAAAGATTATGCATGTTAAATATACTTGATATAACATAATTGAATCACATACCACGATAGATAAAAAAGCTAATAATTTTCAAATAATCGGAAAAAAAGGGGGGGTGGGTAATAATATTAGGGTATGATAGAATATGCAAAAGAAATCTTGATAACTCGAGTATCCTTGGACATAAAATTCGATTAATATACCATTCAATAGCAAATATGCGACTTACTATTACCAAATAATATATATAAAGGGGCTAAGTCAAAGGAATTTGAAAATTCGGACAATATAAAATCAATTTTGCGAAAGTGACACAGCAAAAATATAAAACCGCAAGGGTCAAATCGAAATATTTTTCAAATTTAAGTCTCGCATTTTCCTAGAAAATGGTAAAGGCAACTTTTCCCTTAGGTAGAAGTCGAACCAACGATTTATACTTTTCTCGATCCGGCCTACTAGTTATATACATATCAACCCTCTAAAGTCTAGACGATCGTTAAAACGATTTTACCAGATTGGCTCCCGCGAGCTATTTTTCTGATCAGTATTTCACGTATTTCTTATAGATAGATACTATCTTTCGGTTTTTGTCATAATTTTGGCATACAGAGGTAATTTGGGCCTGGCTCGGACAAGTTCTAGTCTTGGACGAAAATTCACATCTATGACGAAATTATGACATCACCTTTTGGATTCTCGAACACTGCTCAGCCAATATAAATGATAGAAGTTTAAAGTTCGAATCACAGGTATCCCATATTATGCAAAATATAATGTCAATAATGATGTCCATCGATTCGAACAATCGCAAATCGATCATGAAATAATTACCTCATCATGACTGTGCATAAATTGAGACTGTCCAAATTTCGAAAAGTTTGAGAATTTATTAATACACGAGGTACGAAGTGCCGAGGCTACCAACCAAAGCGACCTAAGAGCTCCAATATTACCACAGAAGGCCATTAAATGGAATTCGGATGGACCATAAATAATTAAAATTAAAATTAAAATTCCCACAAAAATTAACTTCGAGGCAGGTAGTGGCGAGTATATCCCGAGTAGCGTTCCAAAAGTACAAACATATGTAGCCCTCCATACTTATGCTAAAGTAAGGGACAGAAATCAAGGATAGTTCCGCCCGTCACACGAACGTACCTATAAAGCGAAGTGCACTAGTATACCATTTAAACGCAATTAATCTATGTGTAATTGTGTATGTGTGTGTATTTATGGGGATCATTTGGCATAAGGGGTATTTCCAGCCTGGCTCGGGCAAAAATTCACACCAATGACGAAATTAAGACATCATGGTCACCTTCTCGGAAATTCGAAACTAACCAAAAGCCACGTGTTACTCCCAGTATTACAGCGGAAGGGCATTAAATGGAATTTGGCTGAACTATGGAAAAAATAAAAATTTTTGCTATTTCATACATTCGAGACACAAAGTGCCAAGTATATTCCGTCGCGTAGCGACCAAAGTAGAAAGAAAATTAGTTGTGAAATACTTAAGCTTAAATGAGGCACTAAGCTATGACTTAGTGACCTAACAAGCGAAGCGCGTTAGTGTTGAATTATAATAGTCCATTCATTAGATAGTTTTGTATTATAAATATAAGTAAAGTTGTCCCCTCATACAATTTCTTTTTGAAGGAAAATTTAGTAAGGAAAACTGGTGGAAATGTATGCAAATCCCACATTCCTTGAAAACTAATAAATAGTCAGAAAAACCGAGTAAAAATTTGTCTCGACTGTATGTTCTTACATTATTGGTCGAAAATAATTCAACTTCAAATGTTCTTATAATGCAATCACATTCCTTGAAGTGAGTTCATTTGAGAAATTGATCCTTCTGTAACAATATAATCTTTCTAGATTGTCAATTAATAATTTTAACAAAATTATAAATAACAGTATGCAACTGGAAAATTCAAACTGTTCAACATCGAACTCGAACCCGATTAAATTTCAGGATCTCGACCCGAACCAGACCTGACCAGAAAAGACTGAAATGGATGCTACTATCCTCTGTGCATTATGGAAAATTAGTACTTGCTTATAGACAATGGAAGATTCATCATTCGAAAGAGGAATATTTAAGTAACTAGCCATCGTATTTAGTTATAGACAATTTAAAGCAACAAATTATACATGACATTAACATGTAAAACTTGGTTAAATAACCTGATATATATCTTAACGAAATATTTTTTGCAAATTATTATACAAATTTCTGGCAAAAACAGACGATGACCTTATGTATCTGTAAGAAATACGTGAAAACCTATGAGAAAATTTTAGGTTACAAGGCCCGAACCAGTAAAATCGTGTTTGAAGAGCATTTAGAAGGTGGACATATAACCGCGTCTAAAGAGAGGTAACTCTATTTGGTTAGGATTCAATTAGGAAATGGAATGTATTACATTCCGGACACATTCTTGCGATGCTAGCGAAATCTTATTTCGATGTGATTTGAAGGGTTTACAGCTTGGGGACATAGCGGCGATCACTTTGCAGCAGCTATTTAAAATGTTAGAAATTCAATGTTCCCAAATGTTGAATTTTTTGAATATTTTTACATGCATTAGACACACAGTGGCACACCCCCTGGAAATTGGCCAAAATTTCAATCCGATATTTAGTAACCATTTAAAGTTCATTGGATAGAGAAATATCCAATTACTTGAAATGTCTAAAATTGTTATGATCCATCATTTAGTTTAGGAACAACTGGAATGTATATAAGCATTACAATTTCTTGCTCAGAAATTATTCTTGAAAACCACAGATAACCATTTATATCAATGAACTTAAATTCCAGTATCTAAGCAAGTAATACATTCCAAAGACTTCATTCCATTGCATTTTCGACTACTCTCTTATTATAGTGATTATGTAAGCGGATTTCAAATAATAAATCCTTAAAATAGCTCAAATAATTTGATAAATTTTCTGTTAGATATTCCTATCGTCACTCAACTTCGAAGTCTCATAACTTCATCTATCGCGTTCTGTCAAGTTGTCTTCTGAGTTGTATAATATAGCATTTTTAATTCTATATAAAATACAACTATTTCCAGGTTCCCGAAAATTCGCACAAATATAGTTTCAATCACATGAACTTTTGAATTGATCTAGTATTTTAAAAAATTCTCTTTTCAAAATTTATATAAATATTATGGTTGCTTGGCGATATAATCAAAACGTAAATTTATTCACAATTTTATGCTTGCAATTACAAATTTCAGCTTGTAATTAATATAAATAAATGTTCTCATCACGTATTTTTACAAAGATTCTTTTTAAAATCAACACTTTTCTACTGAGAGAAAAAGTTTCGTCAAAAGTTCCTTAATTCTTAGATTTCAGAATGTATATTATAAGCTTATAAAACAAACATGCATATATATAATCTTACTTTTTGCTCTGCATTTAAAATATTGTTAATAAATAATATATTAATTACCTAGAAAATGAACAACCTTCAAGCTTTTCAGGTTTATTGTGAGCATAAATCACTTAGCACACGTTCAATCGCAGACCAATATATTTCAACTTATGGTTTTGATCCAGATCAACAAATTTCTTTCTTCTGAAGTTCAATGATATTCAAAAAGAGAGCCTCTTTTCATAAATATTCGGGCCTTGATACTTGGAATTCCATCTGCTTCTGTCCTCTGCCAAAGGAGCCTAGGTTAAGTGCCTCTTCTTCATTAACCATTAACTTTGAAGAAGACTTTAATCTTTCAAAAAAGAAATCGCTCGCTGACTTAACGACCAAAGGTTTGAGAAATCGGCTCTCTTCTCTTAAGTCTCACCTCGAATCAGTCGCTGAAAACGAGCATGTAACTCCAAAGACTCTTGCAACTTATCTCTTACTACTTTGTTGCAATGAGGAGCAGGACATGAATAGTGCCAATGTTTGTAAAGAGATACTCGAGAAGGGAAACTCATCTCCTATCTACCCACAATTATCACTTGATAAATCTGCCTTTCTTTTCGATTCGCTTGAGATCGGTAAAACAAAGTATTTAGAACTTCGGCGTACGTTACTATCTGAAGATCTCAAGTTACCAGGCTACATAGTGTAGCTAAACATCGGGCTCAAATTAATTTGCTGGATGAGGTGCGTATAATTCATAGAGAATTTCCATGTCGAGTAGGTATTTCTTACACCAGACTACTCACCCATACAGTTGAACGAATTGTATCTAACTTAAGTCCTGATACCCTTGTCTATCCGCTGAAAGTTCGAGTATCCGATGGCTTAGATGGATCTGGGTGTCATCGAGTTTACCAGCAAGCTATATCTAACCCTGACCTCTCGACTAAAACCTTCATTTTATTTGGTTTCAAGGTTAACTCAATCATAAATGCAAATGATCATATCCTATGGAAACCTCATCATCCGAATTCGCCATTTTGCACTCGACCAGTTGCCCTCTTAGCCCTACCAGAAAATGAAGAGAGTGTCAAGTTTTTGATGGACTCATTAATAAATAACGAAACTTCAACTATCGAAGAGAGTGGTTTGTGTTTACACAACGGAAATGCAGAGGTCAAGATCATTAGATCTCATTTCGATACAAAGATGGCAAAAATCTTAAGCGGTGCTGGTGGTGCTAATTGTCAAATGTGTACTGCAACGTTCCAACAGATACACGATATTAGCATAGTTCAAAATGGCTTTCCCATAAATAGGACTATCCGTGATGCACGTGATGTATTTGATGAGGTTGATGAGGAAGTATTTTTGTCTTTGCCAACAAATCAAAGATTCAATTTAACACACAAACCGATCTCAGAAAAAGACATCATATCAGCTTCTCCTCTACATGCATACTGAGAACATTTAGTTGGTTCCTATTATTGATTTGCCATTTACAGTGTGGTGCTATTCAAAAATGGTCACCAACTTCGCCAATAATTCTTGGGGCCAAGAAATTTATTACTAGCCTTATTGAAGAAAATGTTAGTATATCCATTGACACACCATCAGTCCAAGGAGGAACCACCACAACTGGAAATATTGTTCGGAGATGCTTCACACGTGGCGATAATACTGCGCAAGATTTTCTCTATTGAGTATTGACGGTTGTTCCTCAAGATACACATCAAGTTGTCACTACAATCTTTAATAATTTGAGTGCTATCCTGAGATTGTATAATAGCAACAGGAAAGTGGATACTGAAGGCCTTGATAATGTATGCCGAGAGACTTACGAATCCATTTTAATCAATTTTTCAGGGACATGTAACCCCTACTTTACATAAACTTCTAGCCCATGCACCACAAAGAATTGCAGATCACAATGAGGGGTTTGGCTTAGAAGATTTGTCTGAAGAAGGCCTTGAATCTTGTAATAAATTGGTCAGGCTGTACCGTGAGAGACTCTCAAGAAAATTTAGCTTTGAGGACAACGTTAAAGATGTGTTCGTCAGGCCATAGCCTACTAAATATAAGGCCCAACAGTAACTTCATTTTTTTGTACCAGGGATAAGTTATTAGCTGATTATATTAACTACCCATTTTCTATTTTTAAATCTTCTGATTATTAATTAACCATACTGTTTAAATTCATTATAATAGTTATATATTCAAATACAAATTTTTTCACTGATATACTCTAGTTACTAGTAATGATATTCCATCACATACCTATGGCATTTTATAATCCGTTTCTGCTCACTATTAGCTTGTATATTGTATCTCTGATGCCCAGTGCCTGTTCTGCCCGGGTTGCACAAGTAATTACTACCCAGATGACAGAGTGCATATATTCAGAATGCCAGAGAATCCACCTGAACTTAAACATGCCTGGATACGCGCTCTTCACCGTGAAGATATTGATCGTCTCAAGGTTGTTAATGTATGTATCAAGCATTTCCGTGAAGAAGATGTTGAGTATTTTCATAAGGTTCCCAATGGTGACGGTACTTTCACTAGTGTACCTCGCGATAAACTTAAGCTGAAAGAAGGAGCAATTCCCTGTTTACTTCCTGGTTGCCCCTCTTATTATTCATCAACATCGACAAGCAAACGTATTCGTTTGTCTTATGAATCAAAGGAGAAAGAAATGTTGAATCAACCATTCAGCTTAGTCTAAAATCTGAGAGTGAAGCCAAACACAAATTCTTCATTAGAAATTTACAGGATCTGAAAGCTAAGTTGAATTATATTGTGTTACCAGACAATTGGTTAGTATGGCATACTGACAATTCTAGTACACGGTTTATTCTTCCTCGTCTTATTGAAAAGACTATTTCAGTAGATTTATATCTAGAAATAAATTCATTTTTATCTGTTTCTGCCTGGTTCTATGGACAAAGCATAGCTACTTCTCTTAATTCAATTAATGATATTCGACAAATTGAATCATTATTACATCAAATTTCCTCAAAAATTATATTTGATGATCATTATACTAAATCACATTCATTTCATATTCCTCGCGCTAAACAACACATAGAGAAGGTTATTGATTTAGCTAGCATAGAGGATAGCGAAAACTATTCTTCCTCAGTTATAGCCAAGCTCCAATTGATCCTCTGTCAATTAGACAATATATTTATTCCAAAGAACAGGCGAAGGTATAATATAATTACACAAGTCATGTTAATTAAGACTCATCTCATTTCTCCAGCATGTTATATATATCTCCAGGGTTTAGAGTGTCTTTCTCTACCGCATGCTCAGACATTAAATACATTGTATTCTTCGTTTGGCATTGAAAACGATTTCTCTACCTATCTCTCCCAAGCTACTTCTTCCTACAGTTCATTGGAGAGAAATGTTATAGTTCAAAAGAATGAAATACACGTTAAATCTGATATTACGTAAAAGGAGGGAAAATCTTCGCTCCTAATTTAGACCCAGAGGACCCAACCAGAACTGTGTTTGCGGTACTGCTATCTAGCTTACATAAGAAATGGTCTTGTATTTCACGTTTATTACCATGTGGTTCTATTTCCGCTGAAAAGATATTTCCCATCATCAAAGAGTGTATCATTGATATTGAGAATTGTGGTTTACGTGTTACAGGTAATTTCAACTGACAATTATCCTTTGAATTTAAGTCATTTCAAGCTATTTTCTCTGAGTAGCAATTGGAAACTAGGGTGCCTCACCCATTTGATCCTACTAGATTTCTCTTCCTCACATTCGATTATGTTCATATTTTAAAAAGTATACGTAATAATTGGTTGAATCAGAAGAATTTTGATAAGACAATGTATTTCCCCAAGTTGGAAGACTTTGAGATTGATAAATGCCAGTACCCCCTTTGTTTCCATTCAGCATCTTTTCAAGATGTACGCCTTCTATACAGCTCTGAAAGAGGAAGTTTAGCAAAACTGGCTCCTCAGTTAACAGCGAAAGCTTGTTTTCCTTCTAGTATAGAAAGACAGAATGTCAGATTGGTTCTGAAGGTTTTTAATGATCTAACACTATCCGCTCTTGAGATTCAAAATGAAAAACGTTGTGAAGAATATCGTGATAATACCTCTACGTTTGTCAGAATCCTTCTTACTCTGTGGAAAATATTCAATGTTAGTACACCCTTCAAAGGCATCCGTTTAAATGACAATCTCTCAACACCCTTGATCTTACACGATGAACGTTTCATATATTTAGCTCGTATAGTATATTGGCTAGATGCTTGGCAGTCCTTACCTGGACAATCGGGTAAATTGAGTAAGCAAACGTATACTAGTTTGAAACACGCTTGTATTGCTTTAGAACAGATAACAAACGATCTAACTGAGTCTTGTGGATTTTCTTATGTTTTGTCTGCATTTCTGCAAACAGACCCATTGGAACATCATTTTGGACTCTATCGTATGATGGCTGGTT
The DNA here is from genome assembly GCA_024704765.1 of Oopsacas minuta. Taxonomy (NCBI): domain Eukaryota; kingdom Metazoa; phylum Porifera; class Hexactinellida; order Lyssacinosida; family Leucopsacidae; genus Oopsacas; species Oopsacas minuta. Next base: position 1,068,806 of record JAKMXF010000332.1, on the reverse strand, counting down.
CGAATTATCATATTTCCTACATTCAAATTCTTGAATCCGAGCGTCGTCTTAAGCTCTCTAACATCCTAAAAATGTTTTCTGACCAACAAGACTCTTGTCAATCCATAGATACTTTTGTCAAATCTTTTACTTCACCCTTTAGTACTTTTAGTGATGACCAAATAGATCTTGAGCCATATCTTGATGGAATTAGTGATGTATTATCAATTGAATACACTCAGCAGATACCCCAGTCGTTAGCTTTTATCGGAGGATATTCGGCATATAAATTCTTGAAAGGGTTTCAAGAGTGTAGATTGTGCACTGATACGCTAACTTACGATAAAGAATTTATTCCTGATAGTGATTCCATTTCTCAATTCAAGCTCTTGCAATTAACAGATCGAGGGGGGCTCAAATATCCATCTGAGCATGTTCTTAGCTCTGTCATTACTCTCTGGAGGATTCTATTTGCTATTGAGGACAATGATCATTTGGCGAATCTACTTGTACACGGTCCAGCTAGAAAAATATTAGTTGAGCTCACATTGATATACATGGAAGATGATGCAAGTATTGATATCTGGAAATCAAACTGTCTTATCTGTAATGTTACTAGATGGGATATCTTACGTAAACTTATTTTTACTACTACTAATTGCTTTCTGGCCAACAAGATTATAACTATAATTCACTTGTAACTTCTAGGGGTATAGGAAAACGTAAACTAAAAAAGTTCTCATGATTTTGTGAAGTGTATGTATTATTATTGTAATTGTATGTATTTACATTTATTATTTATGTTGATTTGGTTTTTGTCCAATAACATTAGTTTCAATGAACTTCAAATAGAATTTCAATATCTTAATTTAATACCAGCGAGGGATTATTAATAGCACTTGAGAAAACCTTTTGATTAGATTTTTAAGACAATAACAGAATTCTCCAATATCAGCTAATAACGCATCCCTGGTACTTTTACTGTTAGGCCTTATATTTAGTAGGCTATGGTCAGGCTTATCTCTCAAAGTGATCCAATTTTAGCATCCTTTCGGAATATTACCAAAAACGATTCGGAGCAAGATCTATCTGAGTTAAAGAGCTGTCAAGATATTTTGGTGAATTCTCTAATTATAAATACGTTATAGTTTGTAGTTCAATGAACTGTAGGTCATTTTAACAAGAAATGTGGTTTCATAAGTTTATAAAAATGTACATTAAATAGTGTGAATAATATCAAAACATAAAATATTCAATTTCTGAACCTAGCTTACAAATTGGCTTAATTAAAATCGATAAAAAATCAAAATATTTTTGAATGTGACAATGATTTCATTCCTTTCACACCCAAAGACTTAGAAAAATCTAGTTACGTAAATCGATTCCTTGGGTATGATTCCCCATATGTCAATATTATAGTTTAATACGCTATCTAGTACCCTAATACCTACTTCCAGGTTTTAACCATTTCGTGCCACTGTGAGACATGTGTATGAAGCTTTTGTAACCAAACTTACAACCTCTTTGCATAACTAAGCCAAAATACACGATATTGGTGCATAGGATATAGCCACCAAAGCACAAGAATTGTCATGCACTGTAATAAAGTACGCTGAATCTTCTGCCGTATTTACCAAGAAGTTAAGCACTAAGTTCGAAATTAAAGACTAATTTCCATATGACTTAACCGAATACTTCCGGGAAAATTTGTCATTTTATGTCATCAAAAGTTTTCTGGTGCGGGAATTGGTTAAAAGAAGTGGTACAGTGGAACCTCCGAGATCGGGACCTCCAAGATACGGGCACCCTTATTTTATATCAGTCCAAAAATAATTTCACCATTTCATATAATTTTCCTCATACTAACGTTGACTTCAGTTACTATATTTCATATTGGATTACGTTTGTATACAGTATGTAACTTAATAACAGAATTCGAATACCTAAGGGAACTCATATGCACATTATGGGTTGTAACTATCATAGAGTTAATGATATTTCCGAGATCCGGGCACCCTCTGGTCCCACACTGCCCGGGTCTCGGAGGTTCTACTGTATATTAGTGTTCCTTTTAGTTACGAACGTGACACTTCGGGCGTAATCAGTTAAGTTCGAAATTAACTTCTTAGCGAATACGGTGCCGAGTTCACATGTTTAAGTTCTCATAGGTAAATTAATTGTTGTTTTATGATTATAAAGCAAACAAAAGTAAATCCTGAAATAATCATTGAGACTTGCTCTTAACGACTACAATGAGATAACTAAGTGCGCTGAATCCGAAGTTTGCATTGTCGAGTTTCTCATATGTAAATGTATTTTAGTTTTAATATATAATGTAAAAAATTTCTAAAGAGTCCTAGTAACTTGATATCAACGGATATGCCTTGCAATTGTGCCATTGATTCTGAATTTCGCTTTATCTAAGGTTTTCATATTGAAATAAAGTTGTTCTCCTGAAAAAGAAAAGTTGCGAAGCACGCTCAAGCCAAGCGGCTCGTTAGACACGAATTACACACGACTTAGCTTTTGATAACCCTTCATATCTAAAGACAAATTAGAATAATTATACTACAAAGGGCTTTCAATTAGTTCGTTCCTTAGCTATTGCTGTTATTGTTTAACTACATGTATTTACTATTTACATCAAATTTATAGCTTAGATTTTCGTCTATTTAGAACACTTTACTTTGTGGAGATTGATTGAATATTATTTGAGATACACCCTTTGAAGATAGATTATAGCAACCACAGTGGAATTTATTGCTTCAAAATCTTATGAATTTCTACTTGAACTAAGAGCTTACATCAAAATCCCCTCATTCTTCGGCGATACGTGAAGGAATATCTACCAAGATTTAGTACAGGTATATGGTGTGGATACCTGTTCGGAATCAACCATTAAGAAGTGGAGTCTTCGTTTCCGTGAAGGTAGGGTGTCGGTTGGAGATGACCCTCGGATGGGGCAACCTATAATTGCTACCACTGCAAACAATATTGCTCTTGTAGCTGAAATGTGTGACTCCGATCCCCATATTACGATAGAGCAGTTTGCTACCAACCTAACCTTGTCAACGGGAAGTATTCATGCAATTTTGACCAAACATCTTGGTATGTCCAACGTTTGCTCACGTTGGGCCAACATTTGTTAAATCAGACTCAAAAGAAGACACAGGTGAGAATTTCAAAAAAACTGCTTGGAAAGTATGACCAATGTAATGAGGGGCCACTATTTGAAATATGTACCGGTGATGAGACGTGGATAAGATACTCAGAGCCAACTCGCAAAGAACAGAACAAAGTATGGATTGTAAAAGGGAGATCTCCCCCAGCACCTTCAAGACCGGATCATTGGGCTCCGTAAGTAATGTACACCATATTTTTCGATGCACATGGTCCAGTTTGCCAAATCTGTACTCCTAAGGCGCAAATAGTTACTGGGCACTTTTATGCAACAGTTTTTCTTCCGGAAATCGAAAAACAATAGATTGAGCGTCGCCAGCCAAGGATCTCAGAGGAATCAAAATGTTACAAGATAATGCCAGACTGCACAAATCTAAGGAAGCTAAGGAAAAGATTGCTTCTATAGGTCTTGAGGAATTGGAACATCCGCCCTATAGCCCTGACTTATCACCATGCGACTTTTGGCTTTTCGATGGGCTCAAAAAGTACCTAGCAGGTACAGTTTTTAGAGAACGGATGCAAATTGGAAGGGCCATCCAACGGTACCTCAGAGACATACCACAAGAAGAGTATAATAAAACATTTTTCAAGAGGATAGAGCGTTTATAGCTTGTAGTTGAGCACAAGGGAGACTACTTTGAACATTTATAGTAGATTTGTCCCTTAGCTCACTTATATAATACAAATATTCTAAGAGTTACGAATCAAATGAATACCCTTTGTAGAATGAAATAGTTTGGTAATCATAGACTGGAATTATAGAAAGTTGGATGGGTTGAGCTGGACTAGAATTTATGGAAATTTAATGATCATCATGTCCATATTAACACAAAATTTATTGGCCACGACTGGCACTTCAAGTTTCTAAACAAAATTTAGATGATATTCAATAAAAATTTGGTCCGAACTAGTGAGTTATAAATGTCGTCATAATTATTACACAAATAATTATTCAGATAAAATGAATCTGTGTTACAATTGTCTATATATCAACAACTAGGAGCGCAATGCTATGAGAGTCCTGGAATAGAAATTAGAGAAAAATACAGAGTATAAATAAAGTATATAATTATGGTAGTGTGCAAAAAGAGTATAGAGTAATCATTTGTCAAACAATCAAATGATTTCACAAAGTCCGTTACCAGTCTCTAGTATCCTGAAAGTTACAACACATTCCATCAGATAGTTTTCATGGAAATAAATTTTGAATCACCGAAAATTTCTCCAAAAAATTGCCAAATCAGAAATTTGCAAAATAAGGCTCTCTAACAAAGCTGTAATATCATTGGATTAAATGTTCTAATCGACTCGAAAGATGCCCATTAGGTGGATTAAATATCATAGAGAATGATAAATTATTTTCAGACTGGCTTTGCACAATTTTCATGAGAAAATTTCTAGGATGAACTTGGTATTGGTCCACTTTTAAGAAATATAGCATAACGCCGTAAGGATTGTTTTCTTACTCTATGGGATGCCGCAAAATGATAAAAAATTAGGAGGTCCCAATACTTCTATCTGAGATATATACAATGACGTCACATTGACCCGTGCTTATTTGATATCATAATCTTAATTTTATGATCCCTCAGAGTATTTTTCAATTTTTGTACTAAGTCACTAAAATTCAACCGTCCAAGTTGTCGCCTAAATTATTTATTAAATTTTGTAGATAAATATCATATACAAATTGCAAGGACTGTCAACTCTTCAATTCAGGCTATCAAACTCGAGGCCATAGTTATCAGTAAATTTATTAAGTATTTTGTTACATCATCAATTATTGTTGAATAGGAAGTTGTATATGGAGAGAGTATTGCACATAGTGGCATAATTCTGAAATTCCATGGGTTATTTTGAGGTTATCAGAGCATTTCATACGTATACATGAACTACTAAACCACATGGACAACTAATATTGACTCAATATCAAGTTAGGCAAGCGTTATATACTTTATATCTCGAAAACCGTTAGTTCAACTAGTATTAAATAAATTATTGTTGAATATGAAGACATGCATGGGGATTTCGTTGGTCATATTGGTATACTTGAAGTTTCTGGTTTGTAAGTTCTCCGGTTTTCACCCTCCGTCACAACCAACATAAGGATATTTATTAGTAGCGACAATATAAAAAAGTACACTTGGGATAGATAAATATGCTACTGATAATTAACACCAACATAATCTATATCAAAAACTATTTGCAAATGAATGACGTCATCTGATAGCTTACGTATATAAAATACAGCTATTAACCGAATAATGCATGGAGAATGTGTGATTTTAAGGCCTTAAAAAGGTGCTGAAATGTCGATATGGGTGCGAAAAGTGGTTAGAAAGAAGTGGTAAAAATAACGTGGTTCTTTTCGTGATGAAGGTAACACTTCGGCAGTAATCGCTTAATTGACTATTTATCAAGTTTGTAAAACTCTGTCAAGAGTCAATTTATACATTTACGATTGCATAATATATTTTGATGTTGTTTTGAAAGTTTCAGTGTTATAGTTACAACCATGGATGCCATATGTTTGCTGGTATTCATCACATGGTTTATTCAGGAATATCTAGCCCGAGAAGTATTCTTCCACGCACCTTCCTGGGATGGCATATTAATGGTAACCTATTGATCCTGTACAAATTTAGACTCACGTTCGGTGCTATTGCCCTTCATGGCTGCAGAATTGACACACCTAGATGGCCACCAAGCAGCTAGATAAACCTATGATTCATCAATAACTTAACAATCATTAATGTTATAGTCAAATCATCTAGGAAAAATCAAGTATACATTTCGATTTCCCATACCTTGGTAATACATTTCGATGAAATACTACAAATAATATTGCGCAGTCATGAATAATACTACATATGGGCATTATCAGGATTGCGTCATAATCGACAGAGATATCTTATTATCAAGGTATGAGGTTTATTCATATAGAAGTGATGGGAACCTCCTAATATTTACCATATTGAGATAAAACCTAGAGCAATAATATTAGAAGATAAACCATCCCTTAACAATCCTTACCGAGCTATACTACATTTCGTAAAAGTGAACCTGTATCATTCGACCTAAATATTTTCTTAGAAAATTTGGCTAAATCAGTCTAATAATGAATCTATCATGCTCTGTGATGTTGAACCCAACTAATGAGAAATTTTCTATTCGATTAAAACTTTTAAACCAAACATATGAAAACTTTGTTAAAGGAGCCGAATTTCAAAAATGAGAAATTTTCGGAAATTCAAAAATTCTTTTCCTAAAATAATCTGATGGAATGTGTTTTAACTTTCAGTGATGAGTATAGTGTAGACATATGCCATAGGTTCTAGTTAATTGATCTCTTTGAAAATTTTAGGAGGATTTTGGAACGTCGCCCAGTATCCAGAATTGCTATAATAATGTCAAAACTATATGAAATAAAATCTTTGAAATTTTCAAATGGAAACTTTCAAAATATAGTGTTAAAAGTTGAGCAAGGATATTTCAGTAAACGACATATATTTTTGTTTGAAATCTCCTAGAAAGAAAAGTAAGTTGGTTAGAATTTCGAGTTATAGCAAGGAGCAACCATATAGCTCACTCTACTTTGTCTAGTAAATTATCTCGGGTAAAGATTTTGAAAATTCAATATTCTAAATTTCAACTTATACTGTATTTCCTTCAAATAACATTTCTCAAGTGTGTGAAATCTCCCCAAAACAATTGAGTTTTGAATCTATGCCGAGTTTTTGCATTATGAGACATGGGAAATGTCGGCTGAAAAATCCTAGGAATCGAGGAAGAAGAAACACCACTTTTGCCATTTATTCCAAATAGTATGTATATTACATCACCTATAAGCATAAATAGTCTATATATTCAAAGTACAAAATAGTACGGTTGAGACCCATCCATAGAATGGCAATTTATAAGGTAATCTCATGAGTAGTACTTGCAGCCAAAATCTGGGATACAGGGGAACTGGGAAAAGTTAACCTTTGGGAGCAAATATCATAAAACTATGTAAGATAGGTTTATGAAATTTTTCATCATGTTATAAACATATAGTAGATACTATTTATGCAATAGTTTATATTAATCAAGTTTTACTAAAGGTGTGTCTATTTGGGTATACTCAACCCTTATGGCCTGGTGGTTTGAGGCCAAAATTAGGAGATGCTAGCCAAAATCTAAATCATTGCAGCGAGTATTTAAGATAGAGCTCTAAATTTTTTAACACGCCTCGTAAGATAGAGAATTATCTAAAAATGCAATAAAAGTAATTTGGGGGGTAAACAGGAAAAACTTAGAAAAGCGTGGTATCCTAACCACTTCAGGATACTATGGACTAGTAACGAACTTGCAATGTACAAAGTTCAACGAATCGAAGATGGTTGGTGAAATCATAATGGTTTGGCAAACAATTGCCATATTTTATAATAGATTAAGGAAAATGTAAACTTGCCTTCAAATGGTTGCCAAATAAATGGAACATTCTGAACATCTTGTGAAGGCCGTTTGCGCTTATTGGCTCTAAAAATTTGAGAATGATCAGGTTTTTGCCGAAAACCCTCAGTAGTGGAAACTGAGGGATACTTTCTTTTTGAGTCGGGAACATCTCCTTTTTCAGAACACTCTCGCTCTCGCTTGAACTTGTCACGATCACGACACTTCCTTTCCTGATCCTCGTCACTATCGCCCATAAATATTAGAAACTTGATACTAACTAAGACTATCAAATAGTAAATGAATGCGATACAAAATATAGATTCAAGTTGTTGGATCGATTTGAAATTTTCACATCCGATATATTGTATTTTAATTAGACTGCCAAAAATACAATAATAATTCAAGATATATATATATGTGAAAATTTTCGAAATTCTTTGGCATACCAATCTTAAAAAATATTTCCCATACAAATATCAAATTGCATTTGCTTTATGCATTAAATCCCTTAACGGGAAGCGTAAGCTTATTAGAATTTCAATATATAGCATAATGTTTCATTCTAACTCACACAAGTTGTTATACTGATATTTGCAATAACTGTCAAAAATTTCAAGTTCAATTATTTTGACATATAGAAACATACCTAAGAATCATATAAAATTAAGTTTGTCAGGCTTTGGGAGACCTATCCAAAGCAATTCAGTTTTGAATTTAGCTGGTATGCAGGGAAAGATATGAAATTTGAAGGACAAGAAATTTGACCAATAAATATCAGTAGTAAATCGGGAATGAGGGCTATCCATTAGAAAATTCCATATTTTAGCCATAGATTGCAAATATTTCTTCAATTATCACATCTACTAGCCTCTGTAGAATTCAGTAGATTTTGTGGGAGCGTCGCGTACGTCTCTAGGCGTACAAATTCACCCGATTCAAATTTAAGGCGTATGGGGTACGCCTAGTTAGACGAATGGTGTACGGATGGTAGGTAGTATTTCATGATGAAAGATGGCCAGAAATCATTCCAATTGTCTCGAAAAAATTTGGATTTGATAAAAGCCTGTTAATTGATGGGTGTCGAAACCTCAAGACTGTGAAAATATGAAATCTCTTGCCAAGTGTGGCCTCGCATTGAATGCAGTAAGCAATACTGGATATCATATATTTCAGATTCACATACTCAAGCGATGTGCCCTGAACTTTCACTACTTTCGAGGATGCTTCTCACCATGCTGTTAAGGAGTTGTGCAGTGGAGGTGTTTGTCATACACAAATAGGATAGCCACTCGCAATAGGGCATCCCTAACGAGGGATCATATTTCTGCGAAGGGCGCGCATTAGCCAGAAAGGAACTCCATTCCCTACAATAGACAACGTTAGGGAGGATGATGAAATGATGCAGCTAATAGTTTTCTTTCAGAAAGTAATTATGAAGTGGAGAATGGGACCACCTCCCCTTTTAATGCTTGTGCAAGTAGTCAATAAATAGAATTTCATCACTGAAACTTCTAACGAATTGTACTACAATAAAACAGATCAAATAAAATATTAGGCGTATATTCGAGGGTAAGAGGAAGTTTAGGAGCACATTTGAGGAAAGTTGATGAGACCCTGTTTGAATCTTTACAAAATGGATGAAACCAAGAATTAAACAGCCAAAATATGATGCAATTTCACTATGTAGGGCTGTAGCGGGCAAGCTCAATGCATAGCGGGGTATGTGCAAAATTTTACCTTGGGCACCGAATATCTTATGAAACACGTATGATAGTGGCAGGAAGTATGCAGTACAGTTTCTATACATAATTTATAATTTTTTAATGCATTAATAGATATTTTAGCAAAAATTTCTTCAATTTTCTAATGGGTGACCCCTTATAGAATCGGCGTCTCCATACAGTTACTCAGTTCCATTCGGGAAATCGAGAATATTTATAAAAATAATTGAGATTGAGGTCCAAAATCATTACTGGAAATTCGGATATTTGAACACTCTGGAATAACGCCAAAAAAGGGGTTACGGCAACATTCATGAAAAACGGGCCATTTTCACCCAAACCACCCCTTAATCTACCAGTGCAACAACACTGGCAAAAAGCATGCAACCACAAATAATTGTCACTAGATTGTCTATACGAAGAAACCAAATTGTTGTCATTCAAAGGTCTTGATGTGGTTCGATAGTTAACTGTAGCATCCTTATTCACGTCTTGTTAACGATCTCTGTACTTCTTACGATCATGCTCTGTGTACTTTTTGTTACCTCCATTTTGAAAATCATCAGTACCATAAACAGTTTAAAAATCAATAGATAAACTTGGATAAGTTTGTTAACAGAGGCATTTAGTAGATTATAAAGAAATTTGAAAATAGATTCTGATTGATCACTTAATCAGATGCCTAGAATCACTCATTCAAATGCTCGTCAGCATCTTCAAAATGCGCTGGAAAATTTTACCAAAGTTACCGGTGAGTCTATTGGTGTCATATACAGGGTGTAACGAAAGTGTTGACACCCTAGATAATTCATTAAAATTATAATCTATTTGAGTGATTCGAAATATTATCAGTTTATATTGAACCATTTCGTTCTAATATAATTCTTATACGTTCCGGCATGTTTGCTACTAAATTCTCTAAAATACTTGGGCTTATGTTTCTCCATGCTGATTTTACTGTTTCTATTAGCTGTTCACACCTTGTGATTTGGCCCTCTTCATTAACCTTCTCTTTCACTATTCCCCAAAGGTTTTCAATAGTGTTTAAGTCAGGGGAGTTCCCAGGCCATTCAATCTTACGCCAGAAACCATTTAAATGATCTTGACACCACTTCTGCGTTGCATTGGCCGTGTGTACCGGTGCACCATCTTTCATGAAGATGAATTCGGACATATTTTCCAACATTGGCCTCTCCAAAACCGATCTATTATTTCGACAAACGGTGAACTGCCTCCATACAAGTCTTGGCTAAAATTTGATTAATGTAGTATGCACTATTTATTGATAGCATTTGAGGGAATATATGCAGTTCTGAAAGTCTGATGTGACATCATGCCCCACACATGAATCGTTGCTGGAAACTTAACTGAAAATACCGAAGGAACTTATTGCTTTTTCTTTGCCCAAATCCGATTATTTGTCTGTTTGGCGTTGCAAAGAGCTGGAAGGGAGACTCATCTGACCAGAGAACTCTTTTCCAGTCGTTAACTGTTCAATTTTGATGCTTCCGAGCAAAACTCAGACGATCTTTGATGTTCTTTTGAGATAACCGAGGTATTTCCTGCCTTTTGAAAGACCTAACACCCACAGATTCGGTCAAATGACGATATACACACATATGAGATACAGGATTGCCTCTATTCTTCAATCTCTGTGCAAGTTTTCTTGTGGATTGTCTGCATTTACCGAGTGACTTGGAAATAACAATATTATCCGCCCGTTTCAAAATAGGAGGCCTCCCTGAACGAGGTTTAGTCACTAATGAACTACCTTTTATATACAAACTAGACCATCGTTTCGCCGAAGAGATTGAAATATTCAAGTCTTGGGCCACTTTCTTCTGTGTGAGCCCTGCATCTAGCATGCCTATAGCTCGAGAACGAAGCAAGATTCCATAAATCACGGACATCCATTAATACGAAATAATGTAGCATGCTAAAATTGGAAAAAAATTCAAATATTTGAATACAATAAGTAATAAATGTAATCAGAAATAATTTAAAGCACTATAACTATATTTAAGAAAAGTATAGGAAATAAACTATGCATGGTTCGTTAATATTTAAGATTTTCATAGGAAAATACAAGGTATCAACACTTTCGTTACACCTGTTCACCTGGAATGGCCAAATGAATGTAATCGGGGCCGAGGCTTTCAAAGCATTCGCTACACAGAACCAGTCTCAAGTTTGTAAGTCTCTATTATTATCTCTTCATCAATAGCAGCACATGCGACCAAAGCCTCAAACTGATCGTGAAATGTTCGATCTGATGAAGGGAGATTTTACAAAGCAAAATGTATTTTTACTCAGGAAGATGCTGGGATGGCTGACACAACGAACAATCGGTATATTGCATTTAATTAATTATGAATCAGTTACTAATTAGTTATTTTCTAGGGCTTAAACGGAATTACTAGGGTAAAGGATACCTTGAGCCTGAATGGTGGCCGAAGGGATATGAGTTCACTAGTGTAAGGAATAGAAACCACAAGTTTTATCAACAGCATTAGAGGCTTATGATCTAGAGATTCAGGAAAAGTGGATATATCGCCTCCAGGTAGCCCTGGAAGAAAACGTGATAGATCGCCTATAGGGAGTCCTGAAAGAACCATTCAATTAGATGACGATGTTGTTTCATCGGTTTGAGAAGCTATTCTACCCCAAGCCACTCCTGAAGGAATAATATAGGAAATTGATTATGCATATACGCGCATCATATAAAATGCAACCTAAAGTTATATATATTCATAATTTTTAACGACCTATGGATTGGATAAAATGAGTAGTTTATTACTACTGGTGATCAGACAAGATTGCCAGATAAAATATGTTTGATATATTTGGTTTGGGCGGACCAAGTTGCAACCCCAACCCCAATTTGTCCGTATTATTAGGTCCGAACAATTTTGAATCTAGTCGGAAAAGAGATTCTGATATATTTAGTCTGGCTATACAAGTAGATACACTTACCCCAAATATCATGGCAGGCTACATCATTTATGCTATAGTGCCTATGCGATATTATTCTTTGTTCTTAATCTCGAATTTGTTTATGCAAAGGGCCTTGGGTAAAAATGGTCCAACCGGACTAAAACAATTCACACCGAATCTTTCGCGACATATCAATTGAGATGTTATACATATTTTTCCGATATCAATTACATAATATTCATATTTGGAATGCTGTTTGTCTGATTGCGGAGTTGAACAACAATATTTCGAGAAAGGTGCATGCAATACAAATGTAATAATATTCAAATTGAAGAATACATTCCAAACGATCATAAAATGCATGTATATATATCTGAGACAAGGTAGAAATAGAAACAGAAAGTAGTATACATCATCTGTTGGAATGAGAGATTATAAGCTGTGTACTAAAAAACAGAGAGTAATATACGTTATCTGTAGGGATTGAGAATATTTCCTGGGGAGATCTTTGATTAAATCCTTCGTACTCAAGTTGGAAATATTCTCAATTCAGGTTCTAAATAATAATAATATCATTTCCATGCTGCAATGAACTCAAAAAGGAACCTATTTCTGATAAATTTACAAGCTTCAGTCGACAAAATTGTACAAGCTGTATAATTACTTAAAGATGAATTTAAAAAGCGATTCATCGATTTGATTCGAAATTAAAAGATATTCTTCTATTTCAAGATCCCTCTAGCATGAATATATTTGATGTTGCACCAGTTTGTCAAACAGAATTAGCTAATCTACTATGCAACCCTGAATTAAAATCCAGTTTCCGAAATAATGATATTATCAATTTCTAAAGGCTAATTCATAATATCAAATTTGCGAATTTAAAAACTTGGCTAGAATATATTATCAATCTTTGGAAGCACGTATATCAGCGAGGAAACCTTTTCAAGAATAAAGTATCTTAAGTCTCCTCTAAGATCAGGGGCGACTGATGTTTATTTGCATGAGATGCTTCGCATGTCAACTACTAAAATGATCTTGATAATAAACGACAAACAGTGTCATACATAACATTTGATAATATTATTTAGAAGAAATTCATTTAGTAACTTTTAGCATGATATATTAGTTAATCTAAAAGTTGCCAGCATCTATCACAGTTTAGATAATTGGAAACAAGGTTGTCCGGGAAAAATTTATGAGCAAACAATGGCCTTCGTGTGGAAAGGTATACTCACTCTGAACTCAAACATGCATGGTTACGAGCGCTACACAGATGATATAGGCGAATTGAAAGTAGTGTACTTGTACCCTAAACATTTTAGGGGAGGATGAAGTCGAAACAAACATAAAGTGCCAAATGTATACTAAGTTATGGAGAAATACCACGAAGCCGTCCTAGGCTGAATGATGGAGCTGTTCCAACTATTTGGCAAAGATGTCCACATTACTATTCATCTCACTCTTCCACCAAACGCACTCGTCTCCCTCCAGATGACGAGGATGACAAACTTATCTGTCAAGCAGTTTCACAAAGCCAAGACTCTAGAGTCAATGGTCAAAGAAAATGAGAAGTTCAAGATTCAAACTTTCCATGATTTACAAGCTACGCTACCCTTTCTTTCAATGCTAATAAATGGTCCACTTGCTATCCCTACGAAATTGATGAAATTTTGCGTCCTAGTATCAATAAATCTGATAATTCTTATAAAGGATGAAAAGTGTTGCTACTACCCTCGATCCAGATAATCCTACCGACACTGTTTTCGCTATCATGGTGTCAAGTCTGAATAAGGAATGATCTTGTGAAGATCGTCTACTCTCATGTGCTTCTGTAACAGCTGAAATTATTCGACACTATCAAATCTAGTATTCAGGACGTTGAAGAGTGTGATTTGTTCGTTACAATCATTTCCACTGACAACAAAATCATAATGTGAAACTTTTCTAATTGTTTTCCCTAAAGCAAAGCTAGAAACGCGAGTACCACAACCTTGTGGCATAAACAAAGGTCTTTCTACCATTTGACTTAAACAGAGGTCCTTACATGAGCCTTTTATCCATCCAATCTTGAACGTCAAAAATGTTAACTTGGTCCTAAATATAGATCAAGAATCTACAATTGCTGTTCTAGCTATCCAAATTAGCATCTTTGTGCTGCATTTAAATGCAACATCTATGATTTCGTTAGGACTCTCCTATTTCTTTTGAAAATTTTCAATGTAAATATGCCCTATAAATATATCAGGTTGGATAACGCAATGGCCAAACCAGTGATTCTCAGCGGAATCCACTTGGCTCCCCTGGGGAGGAATTGCAAGTCCATGGGAAGGATTATGTTTAAGGATTATCCCCCAGGTCTAATGGTTCACTGACCACTCAAATTCGATTTACTTAATCAATTAATTTTGACTTGATCGGGTTGAGACTTGGGCAAATATTTTATGATGATATCTAACCAAATATTATTGATTAAACTGATCCAAACATAGAAGTATATATCGAATATAGATAGGCGTTTAAAATTCATGAATAATAATACTTGTTCGGTAACATTATCATTTTTCAGCTAATGTATAAGTGTTGATGTCATCATCATATTTATGGATTATTATACTTTGTCCTATTCTAAACGACAAAACGAAAATTTTCAATTGTTTGTTTGATAACCTAAACTGATAATTAATCATAACTATTGCAAAATATTAAGGTATAATGATGATTCAAAGATTGGGAGGCTATAGAGGAACTTGGAGGTCGCTAAGGGAGGAATGCGATGTCAGACGTTGAGAAACACTGGTTTAAATCAATAGTATTCAATCCTGAGCACTGTTGTATAATATTTTGAGGGAAATGCTTCAAATTACCATTGTACGCGTTTAAGTATACCCAAGTACTTAGATTCAATGAAAAGTTATCGAATATAGAACAAAAAAAATACGACCTCGCCATTGACTTCACAAATTATAAAACGCACGAACAAACGATTACTGGCGCGCAGCGAAATGAGCGCGATTAACCGCGAAGCGCTGTCGCAAGTCTTGAAGCCTATTGAAGACTGAATTCTATTGTTGGTAACATGATAACGCTCTTAAAGGGGAATCCCAGAAATTTCGTCACAGGAATTTTCGTTCCCGGAATTACACATCAGGTAGTCAACTTCATAAAGATCTACAGATCCCTCCCTCCATTTCATTCACTTCACAGCTAGAATCCAACAAAATTCCATCCGTACGCACTCTGATCTACTTGAAATTCCGGGAACGAAAATTCCTGGGGACGAAATTTCCGTTTACCCTTGCTGGGGGCAGGGAGGTCGTCAGGATTCTTCACCTACAGGGGGGGGGGGGCACGAAGTTTCCAAGGGGCAGGACGATGGGCAAGATGTTTCAAGGGTTTAACAGGAGCATGCCCAGTGGAGGATCAATAAATTCTTAGTTGGTTAGTACCATCCAACTGGCAGCTGCGTCGTGTGGCTTTGATATATGGGGGGGGCGCAAATTCAATCTGGTTGTCAACAAGTTCTAGATGTTTCCTATAAGATTGAATTTGTACACCCCAGATTTCAAAGCCTATGAGCGCTGTACACAATCAGTAAGGTCCAAGAGTCAAACAATTGAAAGAAATAACGTATGGTCTGCAATTGCCCCAGAGAGTCGTTTTTTCTGGTCGAGTAATGATGCGTAGCTCGGAGAATATTTGGGGACCCCCAGTCACATAGGCACTACGCTACTGCAGCAGGGGGTCTGGGGTGCTATAGGTCTTCCACTCGTGATGGGGCGTAGCCCATGGACAATAAGCTATAATAGCAACTACATTAATTACCTTTGTACTGCCAAATAGGTTTGAATCTTAAAACAATTTCTCAGTTATATTTTAGGAATAATTAGTAAATCTTTAAACAAACAACGAGAAGTTAGCAATAATTATTATATCAATGGAGGCATCGAACGGAAAAATCGTACGATAATCATTGATATTATTACTTGTATGGTCAATTCTACTTTTTCCTGTGCCGACTATACTTTAGTATAGTGGATAAAGTAAATGGGTGCTTATATTTTTTAACAACTGAAGGGATGTCGGCCTAGTAAGACAAAACGGTCTGGAGAAACACTGTATTTGCTCAAGGTATAAACACTCAAAAATATTACCTAGTTCGGTAGATCAATACAAGCTAAATCCCTTATTTATGGGTTAGATTAAATAATATTGAGGGTAAGATGCGAGCGAAGCGTGCCGAAATTTCAGTTTGCAATTTAAGCCGATTGGTCCGGTGGCTTGCCCAGGGCACGACTTTACTAGGGGTCTGCCCGAGGCACGAGTTTACCAAGGGGGCATGCCCCGGGGCAAGGGTTTACCAGGGAGAGCATTGCACCCTATGTCGCCCCCGTGGAGACGTCTCTGGATGCCTATTCCGGGACGTGACTAGGGTTTTTAATCCCGGGATCCGAAGGTTATTGTTTCGGGACTAATTCCCGGGATTGTTTCTTCAATCCCGGGATATCTTCTTGATTGCATATTGACATGCTCTATGAACATTATGTACATTTGTGTAATTGCGTTGAAATGATTTAGGGATTTAATTGGTTTCGTATTGTTAATACTGAATGAAATATGTTTTCAATATGAATAAGACACCAAAATTAATAAATGCTTAACAAGTCAGAGAATTCAAGCAAACTTGTAAGGTACCACTCAACCATTCTAACTATTCAAATTTCAAATATAAGGTGAATCGTCAGAAAAGCCTCAATTTCATTCTAAATCGTAATTGTTGCATTATCGTTATATCGTACCTTGAATGGCTGGAAAAGTTATGTTTCAAGAGTTTGCAGGATCTAAAATTGGAACCATTTTAAGCGCTCGGTATATGGGAAATTAGCTGAGTGTAATTCCTGTAAAAAGGTACTTAAATGCGAAGGGGGATCAACAAAGGGGCTACACAATCATCTTAAATCACAGCACCAAATTGATTTATTGAAACGCTCAAATAATGAAGAAAGTGCTATCTCACATACATGTGCGGTTAGGAAATTAGATTATTACATGAACGACGCTAGCCTACCAGCTGTGTTAGCCAGGATGACAGCTTGCGATGGGCTTTCATTTAATATATTTACTACATCAATGGACTTGAGAAAATCTCTTGCTGCACTAGGACATTCACTACCAAGATCGGTTGTCGGAATAAGAGATCAAGTGCTAAAATATGGTCAGTATTTACGCCAAGATATTACCAGAAATCTAAGCATTATTAAATCAAAAGATCAATATTTCAGTCTTACCCTTGATGAATGGACATCCTTGCAAAACAAAAGATATCTCAATATTAATATACATGGCATTGGGTTCTTTTGGAACTTAGGATTGGTAAGGATTAAGGGAAGATTTTCTTCAGAGGCTTGTTCCAAGATAATCTCACTTAAACCAAAAGAATTTGGAATAGAATTCGAAACAGATGTCATTTCTATCACAACAGACGGGTGTTCAATGATGAAGAAGTTGGGGAAAATAATACCCACAAATCAGCAGTTATGCTACGCACATGGACTCCAGCTTGTAATACAAGACGTTATCTATCAAAAACAACTAGTGAAACTGAAGAAATTTATTCTAGTACAAGTGAAACCGATGAAGATGAAGATGAAGATATGGAAATGTTTGATGATTTTAATGATGATGGATTCATTGTTTCGGAATCGATGGACCCTCAGAATGCTCTTGCACTAAATTTTGACATCTCCAAAATAGTAACCAAAGTACGTAGAATTGTGAAAATATTCAAGCGATCACCTTTGAAGAATGAAACATTGCAAACGTATGTGAAAGAGATTTATCCAAATGGGCTGAATGTGGTTCTTGATTGTAAGACTCGATGGAGCTCACTTGTGAATATGCTCGAGAGGATAATTCAGATCAAATTACCAATACATAAAGCTCTGTTAGATTTTGGTGAACATATATACCTCAGCGACCAAGAAATTGCGGCTATCTCTTCTATAGTGGAAGCTTTGAATCCAATTAAGATTGCTTTAGAAGCTCTATGTAGAAGAGATACAAATTTAATTACAGCAGAAGCAACTATAAAATTTCTATTGGAAGATATTCAGAAATCTAACACACATTATCATGCACAAATCCTGGAGGCGCTAAGCCAGCGGATGGTTCAAGAGAGGTACACTGAAGTTTCAGCGATACTTCAATACCTACATAATCCTTCGGCACGACTTGTAAAAAAAGACTGTAGTAAACACATTTTGTGCTGATTTGTTATCAAGAACTCGAAGGAAAGGAATTGAAGATGAGGAACATGTGAGTGAAGAAGTATCAATGGTACGTTACTCACCTAATACGGCTGAAAGCATATCTGACCTAGATGATATCTCCCTCGCAAAAAGATTACAATTAGCGATAGACGCATCGATGAAAAAGCCAGAAGATATACAAGTTCAACATTCATTATTCAATATATTGAAATATGAACTTACTATTGGAGAACAGACAGGAAAACGAGGATATCATTTGGAAAAGGTATATCAAATGCTACTAACAATACCTGCAACCTCAGTTGAAGCGGAACGAGCATTTTCTTGTTCGACATATTTATGTAACAAATTTAGAACAAGACTCAGTGATAGCACTTTGGATACGCTAGCATTCATAAGAGCCAACAAGAAAAAAAATTGATGATAGACTAAATAAACTTATTACTCATTCATATTCATCTTGTACCCCCTATGTACCCCTATATTATACTTTCATTCTATCAGACTATCATATAATTAAACAAATTTTAAAATTGCTAGAGAGATAATTATCATCATTTATCAAGGGATTCCCGGAAATTCCCGGGATCCCGGGATTTTAAATATGGAAATCCCGGGATTATAAAAAGAGTCCGGGATTAAAAACCCTAGACGTGACATGATGTGAACGTCCGGAAAATGCACCTCCCAAATTCATCGTCTAAAGTGTATAACTCTATGTTATATGGATAAGAGACCGCCGCATGCTTATTCACAGCGTATGGACTCTGAGAAATTGCACAAGTGATTTGCTTGCTCCAGGGTGATGGCCTTTTGGGACCAAACACAAGCATTTGGCGACTCCTGAGGTCTGTATATCGCTAGTATATCGGAAACCAATCGAGCAAAAGGACTCATTTATGCAGACTGACCCATTGGTCTGCAGGGTTGCATCAACTGATATTCTTGAATGAGTTGAATTAGATGGTTCTGATCAATGAATTAGTTGACAACGCAATCCGGCCTGGAGGTATGAAAAGTAGGTACGTTATCTGTGCCAAGAATAGGGGATCATCTAGAATGATGTAAATCTACGTTCATATTTACCACTAAATAGCCAGTTAAAGTCAATTTCTAGGACATAGACCCCAAACTATTACTCTCCATCAGAGCTGCAAATAGGTCATTGGGTCATAGGTCATTGGGTCATAGGTCATGACCCATCAATATATTATTCATAATTTCATATACAATGTATGTGTACCAGGTATTACTTCAGAGTACATTGTTAATAATAGAGTCAATAATGGTGGTCATCATACTGAAAGTTTAGAATACCATAAAGCTAGGGGAGCCGCACATTTGCGTACATCACACTTGCGTACATAACACTTGCGTACAATGTTTATAGTTCACAGTTGCGTACATCACAGTTGTGTACAATGTAATGTACATTTGACAAGTTAATTAAAGGTTTCACAGATAAATAAACTCTAATTACAAAATTATTTCGAGATCTATAAAATGCATTGGATGAGCTGGATATTTTATCACCAAGTATCTAATGTCTGCTAATAGCGATACTTCATTCCAAATAGTCAAATCTTCAAAGGGGACTAACAAATTATCCCACGACAGATATTTGTATATTTTCCATTGGGGAGCTATCAAAAAGGAGTGGCGATGTGATGTGCGAGGATGTAAAGCTAGAATACACTCCGTTGATGAGACAATCATCAAAAAGTCTGGGGAACATTCTCACCCACAGGAATACGGTAAAGGTGAGGTAACAGTCATGAAAGATTTAATGAGGAAGCGAGGGAGAGAAACTAATGACAATCCACACGTTGTGATAGGAGAGATGACTAGTTTATTGTCTGAATCTCTGCTTCCAAATCAACACGCTCTGAAAATGATGTATAAAAGGCAACGTATTGCTCCACCTAATCCAGTATCTCTTGAAGAACTTCAATTAGACGCTGAAAACATCAAGACAATGTTAACAGGAATTTTCTATTCTACGACTCTGGCATTGGCCCCGATAGGATAGTGATATTTGCAACTAAAGAGAACAGAATTTTTGACCATGTCAAAGATCTGGCTAGCCGATGGCACATTCAAAACAGTCCCTACTCTCTTTGCCAATTATACACAGTTCATTGTCTTATTGGAGGAGCCAATCATTTTGAAAATGGTCATTTATTACCATGTGTATACGCGCTACTCCCGAACAAATCAATTGCCACATACACTAAAATGTGGAAAGTTATTCGTGATGCCTGTCCGAATTGTCAACTGCACTACTTTTTCGTCGACTTTGAGCAAGCAGCAATCAATTCTTTCAATTCAATTTGGACATTAAATCAAGTGAAAGCGTGCTTTTTCCATCTCTCACAGTCAGTTTATAGGAAACTTCAGTCTCTTGGCCTGCAGTCAGAATATCATAATGATCCGGAATTTGCATTAACCATGCGTGTGCTGCCTGCTCTAGCTTTCGTCCCACCCAAACTCTCGTCGGCTGGTCTTTCCAACAGCTGACCATGACTTTCCCAGAAAATGCATATCCTCTCTGCAGGTATTTTGGAGAAAATTACATAGGCATTCTAAACTTGAATGGGGAAAGGAATACTCCTCTCTTCGCAATATCTCTTTGGAACAATTTTCATCTTGTTCCACAAGGCTTGCCGAGAAGTACAAACTTAGTAGAAGCATGGCATCGTGGATTTCAAAGCACATGTGGTTGTCATTACCCTACAATTTGGAAATTCATAGATTGCCTTAAAACGGAACAAGGTAATGCCGAGTTAAAACAGCTGAAATTTACCCACGGTGAAGACCCTAAAAAAACGAAAAAATCAATTGATAATGAAAAGGCAATATTCAACCTAGTAACTTCATTTTTTCACAGGCTAATATTAGTGTACTTAAGAGGCCTTGCTTTTAGAACCAGATTTTAATCATACCTATATTTATTATACTTGTTATTTTCTGTTATAAGGCCATATAAAATAATATACTTGTTTATCATCCCCGCCCGCCCCATTTAATCTCCCTCCTCGGTAATTTTTTTATTTTAATACATATCTTTATTTAATACTTATATTCGCAGATGAGCATCTTCGAAACAAGCTTATTATTTAACATTAGCGCCCTTCGCTTGCTAGGTGGCTGGGCAGTTTGGCTAATCATGTGATTTTTCAAAATCCAAAAAGGTGGCAATGGTATCATAATTTCGTCAGGTGTGAATTTCCGTCCAAGACTCAAACCTGTCCGAGTCAGGCCTAAATACTTCTCCCTGCATGGCAAAAATCAGCCCTGTGGTGTGTACTAAATTTTATTATTATTATTTTTATCATTATTATTATATACAATTATAGATTAATCGCGTTTTCCATATACAGGCGAAGCTTAATACGAACACCAATGGACCGTACGGTTAAAATTTATTCGCCTTTCTGGAGCTCATAAACCGGAGTAATATCCATTGAAGTACGGTTGTAGGGACCTGATTATGTACGAATATTGTTCGTCTTATCAGAAATTCGTATTAACGAGATAGTTTAAATAAATTAGTAAAATTACGCTATGCAAAAAATAAAATAAAATGCCGCCCCCCGCCCCTATTTCGCAGAAAAAATGGATGAGAAACAAGTATTTTATTTTACATGGCCTAATCATTAAATATATATATATATAGGAATTTGTTTGAATTCAACAAATAATAACATACTGTACGCATGTGTGATGTACGCAAATGTGCTAGACCCAAAGCTAGTAATATATACGTATGTCTTCAGGTATACTAATAGCAACTGCATTCATCAATAAAGCTTCAGTACCAATAATACTCGGCATATCATAACATCTCAACGTAATGCAATGTTGCAAGAGACTATCAAAGCTATCCCGATCGTGCTAGGAGGATATAAAACAATTTAAATAATTTTCAAGAATATTTCGAATATTAAAAATTTTCCTAGCCTTGTGGCTTCTTGCATTATCATGCAAAAGCTTTATTCCACTTGGACCAGTTCTCGGCCGGCACTCTAAGTAGTGCTTTATAACTTCTGTGAGTACTTGAGTATAATAAAGTTTCCAGCACATACTACCCGTTTTGGGACTCAAACTTGAGACACTGGACCGTATGCATCAAACGCAATAGCATAAATACATCACCTCCTTGGTACAGAAATCTGGAAGTGTTTTTAGGCCGTGGCTCATCAGGATGAAGCCAGCACTTAGATTTCTGCTTAGAATTGGGCTGAAAATAGTATATTCAAGTCTCATCTATGGTCACTATCTGGCATAGTCTACATCAAAGCCTACTAAATATAAGGCCATTTCACTACTTTGGACTAGGGATAAGATCCAGTCGACTTTTCTAGACTACAACACATGTATATCATAATAAATTACTTTATTCTTATTCTTATTTAAGTATTATTATTATTATCATAAATATAGCAGTATGGTTATTTAATTGCTTCCCAGTACAAACACAAGTATAAAATAAGACACATTATGAAATACAATGATGAATACAATGTAATTATTTAGAAGATAATTGAGATATTTCCTTTTATTATCTGAGGAACAGTGGGAATATTTAGATTCTTAGCCTGATTGTTAAGTAAACAATTGGCTATTGTTGTCAAAAGTCAATGTAATAAGCCTATCCTTCTGTACAGCAATCGAAACACTCATAATCCAAGTCTTCAAACGCCTCACTATCAAGTTTAAGAAGAGTTAGCTGCACTAAAAGTAATCTTGAATCCGACCTTAGAAAATTGTTGGGAACTGGCGAACGTTCAATCGCCAATCGTACTTGGTGAGTAGAATTGGAAATATCTTCAAAGTTTGGATAAAATAATGCACAGTCATCATCTTTTTGATTGATCCATATATTCCTAATAGACTGATGATGTGTACAAATCAAAAACTAGATAAATAGAGTGTGCACTACTATTGGGATGAGGGAAACAGGCTAGAAGATCTGTATCATTCCCAAGTAACTGAAAAGACTCACATTCAAAGGATAGTTATCTGAGATAATCGCATCTACAATTAATCCACACTATTCGATATCACAAATTATTTGCTGAGTAATTGCAAGTAAATCTGTTGCTTTAGGATTGGTTAATGGCAACAAACGCACAACACTAGACCATTTCTTATACAAGCTGGGTATCATAAAACATAAAACAGTTTGGCTGCATCTATCTAATCTGATTTTGAACATCCAGCAAGACCAATAAACTTTTCTCCTTATAAAAACAAAATATATAGAATCGCTTCATCAATTGCAATAATACAACAACTAACCTTCATGACTAATGCAAGATTTCACATGAATCTTATCAATATCAAGGCAAACATGACGTCCATATTGGTTAAATTCGGTTGTTTCTGCTCTGAGATAAGTCAAGAAATCCGTATCAAGGCAAATTTAGAATATAACCGAAAGAATGATGATTCGTGAGTCATAGAAACACAATTCATATTACGAAGTAGTCTGTAACAAGCAGAAGATGGTAATTGACACTTTAAGGGTAATATCATTGTAACCATATTATCCCGGCGACATGTCTTCTTTACAGTAGAGTTTTCTAGCTGGCCCAAAATAAAATAGAGCTGGGGATAATAGGTTGGGGACTTGTAGGTAGTTAAAACCATAAGATAATTTGTACTCACATGAATTTATCTTAATATATTATGAATCCTACCAGACTGACCGAATACTTGTTCAGCAAGGAGATAGCTTATTTTTCATAGAAGAAATGCAATGTGAAAGCTCTAAATAGATTATAAAAAGTGAGTAATGTTAGAAACAATGTTCATAAACTGCATTATATCCTGTGTAATCAGACAATTCATGAATCAATGTAGAGATCTGACGCATATCACAAATAGATTTGATTGATAGATTCACTAATATCCCATGATGGTAACATCTCACTTGAAGATATTTGTCAATAGTAAAACTATCTACAGAAATAACTCCACTATTTGTTGTTAGATGGACGATACTAATTACATCACCCATATTCCAAAAATCAATTCTTGGGGGATCTTTACGTTTTGTGATTTAGTGTTTATAGCATCTAAAATAGAGACAGTGATGTTTCTGCTCTTCTTCAAATACATCAACGCTCTGTTTAATTGCCTATATAGTACGATACCATAAAACATATAAGAATACAACCTAAATATTTGACACATACCTGGATTTGTGAATCACGTTCCTTTTTGTCTCTATCAAGCCTTGGATATTTAATAGTTTGATCATTCAGACGATCAAGGCAACCAGGAAGATATTTAGGTATTGCACCTTCCTTCAAAGTAGCCTTTATTGATCTTATCTTCGTTTGACCATCAATGTCAAGATAAGTTTCCGTGTCAACTATATGATCAGAATCGAAGTGCTTAGCACAAATATAAATGTTTATCATCGTGTGAAGATCTATCACATAATTACACAATTACCTACTGAAAAATTAAGCCTCAACCGTAGAATTATCATTTTGATTTATATCCAAGTTCTAAAGAAATAATTAACTTCTGTATGCAGAAATCGTTTCCACTTATGGACGATATCTTGCGGCCCGGAAGGAATGTGAAACACTGCAACACCACTATGATCATTGTAGTATCCAGTAGTACATCTGGGAGCAGAACATGAATTTGGAATGTGCCAAAGGAATAAATAAACAATGAGCTAATATTATAAAAGCAAAGTATGGTAAAATTATTAGACACCTGAATATATTGTTGAAATGTACAATATCCCTGGACGGTGGTTAGATAATGAATTAGAAATTTCGTATCAACCATTTAAGCCCTGATTTCCATTTAAACAAATACTAGAATCGTTTGATCCCAGTCTGAATAGATAGAATTTTTAGTAACATTCTCAATAGTGAACTCGCGTTAGGACCAAGTGAAATACAACGAAAATACTGATATGATATTGTGATTCTCTACGCCATCTAGCTTGAAAGCGAAGTCGAAATCGCTTCGAACAGAATACTGATAATTGACATTCAGTTAAATAAACCAAAACCAATAAATAATCGTTGTCAAATCTTGGAAAATTATCCCTTTAACTCTATATATCATATCCATCGTCCTGGCAGATTTTCTATCCCAGTGGAATAGAATTCTTTTGATGGACCTATTATCGATGTTTCACTTTCTTGTCTGGCCGTTGAAAAAGCATCAAATCTCTTCCCACGAAGCGGCCTCTTTATCTCTCCGAATAACCAGTAGTCTCTGGGACCCAGGTCTGGACTATAAGGGAGGTGAGGGGGGCATTCGGAACCCAAGTGGTGAATTGCATCCATTGCTTTGGAGTTTATATGAGGCATTGCGTAGTAATGTTGGAGTTGTACTCCATGTGTCAACTTGTCTCGCATCTCCGGATTAAAAGGATTAATAAGAATTCCATTAATTCTTCGATGTAGTAATCATTGTTGATGGTGGTCATTTCTGGTAACCAATAAAGAAGTAGAATTCCTTCCATATCCCAAAATACCATAGCCATTCTATTGCCAGCAGATAGTGCGACCTTCACCTCACAGTGGTTTGAATGCAAAGAATAGACAAAAAAATAGATTTCATTTTTAATGGTTTAAACTCGTTCTTGTTTGTTTGAATAATGTTAATTTCAAATTTCAATTCGATCGAATACATATAGCTCTCACAATATGAATTTAAAGAATCAATCAAAAATAGTTCTATTTGCGGTTTCAGTGATGTTAATATTAGCACCAATTTAAGTTTACTTGAGAGCGTCACAGAATTCTCCGAATCTCATTTATTTTATTTCCTCAACACAATTCAGTTATGCTAAATCTGATTTCCCATTTTCGTCAGTGTATCTTTACTACATTTGGATTCAAAGTTGATTTGACTAATGGTACTTTAGAGGTACAATATTTTTAAAAAAAGAACTTCCAAATGGCCGCAAAAAAAACACCACAAAACACCACTTAGAAATTAATTCCAAAATGGCATTATAATATCTAGAAAGACATATTAAAATGATACGCCCCGAAACAGTGCGCAACATGAAAAATTTCAGCGAATTCCATTGTCACCTTTTTGTTGCTATGCAATTTATATGCTAAATTTATCTACTCGATTGCAGCATTCCAATTACCAATAAATCTAATATATAAATACATGATTAATATGACATTAACAAATTGAATTTGCTGATAATCAACCGTTTTCTACGCTTTTTTCAATGACTCAAGAACTAACTTTTCCTAACTCTCATCTTGAATTTGCGAAGATTTTGAAAGACAACAACAACTGTATCTCGACGACACTCAGTTTCTTTGAGCAGAACTTTCAAATGGACTTCGAAGAAAGGAAACAATTGGAAGCAACGCTCCTCCGAGTAAGAAGCAGGATCAGGAAGGCAAAGAAATCGCTAGATTGCTTAGAGGGAGACTGGTGGCATTGTGGTATATCCATGGAACCAGAGTTGAAGAGGAACCGTTTTTATGATACCGTTGAGCTGTCTTCAGATGAAGAAGAAGTCATATCCACACTCTCTGCAAGCCATAGGAAGAGTATTGACAATCTCACGATGCAACAACAACGCTCACGACTCTCAAATGTCTTGGAATCTATCAAAGCACTCTCAATCGTTGAGAATACTTCAGAAATCAAGATAGCTGCACTTGCCTTGCAACTACTATCGAACCAAACAAAACAGCGAGAAATAGCTAAAGTTTCAAAATCTGTAGTCTATGACAAGTTTTCGGGTCAATTCGGTAAATTGTTGAAGAAAGAGCTCGATGTTACCAAGACAGTGTTCCTTGTAGATCTCCTAGAAATTGGCAGGAGGAAATACACACAACTCCGACATCACTTGCTATCTAGCGATATTCGTTTCCCGGCATACTATAGGGTAGTAGAAGAAAGAAACAGTATAATTTTACGGTCGGATATTCAGATGTACCCCAATCCTGAAACTCCACTTGGTGTATATATGCCATATGCCCATCACGTCCGCCATACTTTTTGCAGGCTTATGTCTACGCTACCGCCACCTACAGCTCAAGATTATCCCCTACAATTCCAGATAGCAGACGGATTAGATGGCTCTGGAAGTCACACTGTATATAATCAATCAAACACGAATACAGATACTAAGTCGTTTATCTTATTCTGTTTCAGAGCTGTAAAGATAATAAGCAATAGCGGTCGCGAACTCTGGAAAAATAACACTCCCAATTCTCCTTTTGCTCAACGTCCGATTTTCCTCCTCGCTGCGAAAGAAAACGAAGCTAATATCAAGCGATTTATGGACGATCTAATCAATACTGATACTGATCTTATGAGAAGTGAAGGATTTACTCTTGGCCCTGATCAGCAAGTACGAGTCGACATTGTTCGATCAATGCTTGATGGGAAAATGGCAGGAATTCTATCTGGGGCAGGTGGGGCAAGTTGTCAATTATGTACAGCAACACATAAGGAACTCAGTGATCGTGAGTTGATAATACAGGGATTTCCTATCAACAGGTACATTACTGATGCAATTCAACTTTTCGGTGAAATAGAAGACAGCCATTCGTTCTTCTCACTTCCTTCAAACCAACGTTGTAACATAACGCACGAACCAACCTCAACAATAAACATCCTTCCAGCATCTCCGTTACACTCGTACACTGGCATTTTCAGGTGGTTCAATCTACTAATTTATCATTTGAATTGTGGAAAACGTACATGGTCACCAACATCTTTGACGATAAAAAATTCAATGATATTTGTCAGAAATCTGATTGAAGGGAAGACAGGAATGAGGATAGATCAGCCGAATGCAAGTGGAGGTACTAGCTCTACTGGTAGTGTAGCTCGTCGAGCATTTTCCTGTGATTCGAAATACATTGAGTGTGTATTGTCAGTTGTTGAAACAGAACACAAAGAAACACTTTCAAAACTACATACACACTTGTCAGCTATTCTTCGAATAATCAATTCAGACAGGATCATTAACACCGAGGTCTTTGGTGATCTATGCACCGATACATATCTCTTGATCGTTGATTCATTACCTTGGGTGAGCATTACCCCAACATTACACAGGGTATTAGCTCACTCAGAAGAAATTTTGAAAGAGTTCAACCTTGGGCGAGGTCTGAAAAGTTTCTCTGAAGAGGGATCCGAGGCATGCAACAAGTTACTAAGAAAGTATAGGGAGAATCTTGCAAGGAAGTCTTCATTTGAAGATAATGCAATGGACATTTTCGTGAGACTGGCCTCTGAAAGTGACCCTGTATTGAATCAATTTCGTTCAAGTTTAGTTTGTGAAAGGTGTGGGGAACACGGCCACACAAAAAGAGCAAAGTGTTGTAGGGATAATACCGAAAATAGATTACTAGATTCTTCCATAGACGAAATTGTTGATTCACTTATAATTAATTCATAGATTCATTAAAATGTTAAATCTATACACTCTTATCCAAATACTATACAGGGTAATAGTATATATACAGAGTAGGAGATTTTTCTTATGAAGTGGAAATTTCTATGAGTTTTATTAAATAATTTTTTAAATGTGACGTCATCATAATATGTGATGACGTCATATCCAGAAATCTAGAAGCCATAGAAGAAATTTGATTACCCCATACGATTCCTCGGATACGATAACCTATTCGCAAATAATACATTGCATATGGCTATCTAGTACTAGAATACCTATTCTTTACTAACTCCCATTTCAAACCACTGTGCACCTTTATGGGTACCGGTTCATCGTGCATTTTCAATAGTTTCGATTGACATTCACTCCCTGGTTCATAATAATCAAACCAAGACTCATCACCTGCTACGATACGATCACAAAAGTTACTAAACACAACTGTATTCTATTCGATAGTAGAGGGTGGAATACGATAATAAGATCAGAATCTGTAAATACAACTAAGTATTTATGTTTTAAATAAACAATTTAGAACGTGTTAATAATTATGTGATAAAATGATCAAATAATTTTCTGGATATGATTGAAAATTTTCTGGACCTATTGTGTAGAACCTTCGACAGTTTTTGATCTTCCGATATAATCGAGTATAGTGTGGATTTTTGATATAACTATCATTTCTTCTAACTCCCGAATGGGTATTCGTCTAACTTCATCGACTCTTCATTGACTCTTCATTGAACTATGATAAATTTCGAAGATAAGTGGTTTATAGGGGGATAAACGATATTCTACTCATTATGAAGTCGGTTATATGCGGTTAGATATCTCAAACTACCTCATGTGTCGTTTGGACAATCAATTGAGTTCCAATGAATAGTATATCGTTCCTCATGCATTTACCATAAGAAGTGGGTTATATTTACTATTCAAATAAACAATATTTCTTGAAATTTAAGCATAAATATTTGGGCCAGTTAAGGAAATCTACACAATACGATAGGTGAATCATTTTACATCTATGTATTATTAATCACAGACGATAACATTATGTAGTCGTGAAAAGAAAAAGTGCAAAGTGTAAAAAATTTATACTTTAGTACAGCGTGTCTCAATTCGGCAAATTTCGAAGCTAAGAGACCACTAAGTCAATTTGAATGGAATTGAATTTACTCTATCAAGATTCATGGATTTTGGAGAGATTTGGATTCTTTAATATCCAAAAGAATCCATCAGATCCATTAAATTTATGGATTTCATAGATTACACATAATTTTCATTTTGATATCCGTATTCCATTTGAATATGGATTGGTTTGTGGCCGTGTATGTGATGGATTAATGATTGTATTTGGATCATTAGTTGGATCCATTCAGCGCCAAGGAATGCACGAATTGCCCAATGAATGTCCTATTGCCTTTCACAATAATAGAAAATTTAGCTGTTTTCAAATAGCTATGGTTGGTTAGTGTACTATAACGATTGACATATACAGAGAGTACAAACACTAACGGATTGTCAAAATTTGGTCGCCATTTCCGGAGTTCATATAAACTCAACTAATCCCAATTGGGTATCCACTGTAGCCTGAAAGAACCTAGTTATGTGAAAATTTAAGCTCGTCTAAGCGATAAATTAGTAGAAACGAGATCCACCGTACCTGTTGCTGTAGGTACTGTAATAATTAATTTCAATTTATCCTCTCCAACTTCTAAAGTCTAGATGAGCGTAGGGGATGATTAAATGACAGAAACGTGGTTAATGAAGCGATTAACTCGGTTTACGGAAAAACACTGGACATGATACAAAATATTAACACAATAATCACGCAGTAAACATATCCATAGTATGAATTCTTCATAGAATAAATGTCACCAATTATAAGGCAGATTCCATGATTTTACAAGCTTGTTTCAGTTCTGTTAATATAATTCTGAATTTTTCTCTGGAGATAGCAACCAAAACTTGATGAAAATTAGGAAGCAAATAGTGCAAAATAGTCCTCAAATTTAATTCAAAAGATGGCCCATTTACATCAAACAAAGCGCTTGAGGATAGTACATAATCAACACGCCAGTCAACTTTAATTAAACGGGATAGACGTAGACTATGTTCCTTCATGCATACTGTCAATTTGTCACTATTTTCATCATAGATTCTTGAGAGAGCAATACTTGTATCTTTTTGTAATCCTAGCTGCTGTAATTCGTTCGATAAATTATCACTATCAACTGCATGGCGGATGGCATTCTTAAGAATAAAGGAAATTGCAGCAACACTGGCCTTTACTTCAGATATATCAAATTTTGGATCATTAGCAATCTTTTCAATTGAATGATAGTTAATCTTTCCAACAAGAATGTAGTTAACAATTTGAGTAACCAACAATCGAATCTTTAATAATGTCATTTTTGATAGAACACTTATTTCGGCAAGTACCCAATCAGGGCAGTCTGAATCGCCACAAAACCGAAATTTCATAACTATATCAAAGTGTGGAATTGAAACATGTTATACAGACTATTATCCTATACCTGCTACACATATTATTTTTATAAGGAACCATAACTCAATATGAAATATTCGGGAAGATATAAACAAAATTGAATCAATTGATCGTACATTTTATTTAATGATAACGAATTTAAGATAGTTTGGAATTTCGGCTTGAACATAGCATTTAAAAACACTAAGGCAATGGCAAGGGCAATATTACAGTACCAGGGATTGGTTAAACAAGTTTGGTATTATTATGCTGGAGTAAATATTCCAGAAACAGTGCACTTTTGGCCGAATGAATGTATTACATACTTGTAGAAATACATGTCGCCACTACAGGGCCGTAGACATGAAAATACAAGTGGTCCGGTTGAATACAGCACAAACAAGACAAAGTGGTCAGGTTAACTTGTACAACTGGACCAGTTGGTGTATTATTGGAAAATTTGGTAGCATAATCGGTCAGGTTGAAACCTGACCAACCGGATCGATGACTACGGCCCTGATATCTATATTATTATATCTCAATTGTTGTTTGTCTGTTTGTTTGTGTTTGTTTGTTTGTTTGTTTGTCCGTTGTCAAGGAAAGGATTTACGGTATGCGATTTTGAAATTGTCGCATAACTATGTATTTATCGTGTTTATCAAGGAGGTAAATAGAATTCAATAAACTTAACAAAATATACCGATAATGCTGAATCCGAATTTCGCATTTTCAAGTTTCTCATTTGAAAATTTACAGTTGTTTAATGAATATAAAGTAAACAAATTTCAAAAATGAGGTAGAATCATGCTTTCAACGACAATACTAGTATACTCGAGTATGCTGAGTCTGAATATTGTAAACAACATCAATATCATAAAATCTCAATTGTTGTTTGTCGGTTTGTTTGTCCATTGAATACCTCGAGGCGCAATGCGAGCAACCATTTATTTTAGCGAATCCACAAAACAGCGAATATAGAAATGCAATGTAGTATAAGGAAAATAATTAATTTAATGGGTAATAGATGATTAATATTAGGAACAATACTTGAAGAATATGAAAAAACAATTGTCTATTATTATTTTTAGAAGTGCGTTAAATGCTAAATACTCTGTTAAAGTGAAATACCTGTTGGTTGAAACAAATTATGCGCTATTTCGAGTAGAATCTCACCCACATTCCTTTTCCCAATGTTATATTCTCTTGAAATAATGTCAATTCTTTCATTGATTTGCTTACACTTTGTTCTACTTGAGTATCGTTCGATATTACCAGCTTCAATTTGGAATAGTAGAGTTTCCGTTGCCCCCTGGCTCTCTGATCAATTTTGAGATGAATTCGTAATTGTTAGCATGTGTTTTCCCAATAGCCCAATTTAGGCTCAAGCGCCAACCTTCAAGATTGTTATTTGTCCTCCGTTTAACCCGTGAATATTCAAAGATTACGATCAACACTGCTATCCAGTAGTTCTCAAAGTATTAAAAAGGCTCTGCAGTTCAGGAGGACAATGCTGTTTTATGTACAGGGGCATTCAATATATACTAATCACTGTATATTTATAATGAAATAGCAGTTCTAAGCTAGTATTTCTCAGTGCAATTATATAGAACCATATTTCAACTTTCTAACAAAACTTAGAAAGAGTTGATCGCTTAATTATTTCCCAAGTTTCGGTTGTTTTTAGAAACCTACATTTTGTCCTTTAGACTTTTCATGGCTTCTTGTTCAAATTCTTCGGAACTTGTACAACGAACGTACATCATATTTCGCACCATTCTCGAAATCCCTCCAAAGTCTATTCATGACGAGTTGGCAACGATATGTAGAGAAGATACTTTATCGTATTCAACTGTCAGATGGTGGGTGAGCCTATTTAGGGAAGGTAGAACCTCTGTCCAAGACCCCCCTCGTCCTGGAGTACCAAAACTGGCGACCAACAATGACAAATTGAGTGAAGTAAAGGAATATGTCGAGTCTTTTCCGCATTCTTCGGTTGAGGAGGTAGCTAACTATGTTGGCATTTCAACGGGAAGTGCACACACAATTCTGAAGGCGGATTTAGAGCTGAGGAAGGTTCAAGTGCGATGGGTACCACATTGCTTAACTTTTCCATAAAAGGACGCGAGACTCCAAATGGCTAAGGAAAACGTTGAAATTTATGAAGGGAGTAACCTTAGGCGGTTATTAGAAATTGTAACCTGAGATGAAACATGGATACAATTCAAACTACCGATCAGAAAGCAGGATGGCAGGGTATGGCTAAAGAAGGGAGAGGTACCCCCAGCTGTTTGTGTGTCCGACTTCCGTGCCCCGAGGGTCTTGTACTGCATATTTTTCGATGGCCTAGGTCCTGTAGCCCAAATCCCTGTTCCCAAAGGTCAGACACTCACAGGACAATTTTACGCAGATGTGGTGTTGCCTGAGGTTGAAAAACACTATCTTATGCGTCGTCCAAAGGCTGGAACTTGTGGTCCCAAAATTTTGCACGATAATGCTAGAACGCATAAACCTTTGGCTGTAAGGCAAAAAATTAAAGATATGGGTATGCACGAAGATCCACATCCACCTTACTCCGTGATATAGCCCCATGTAACTTCTGGCTGTTTGGAAAACTCAAAAATAACCTCTCCGACGCGAATTTGAGGATCGGCTCAGCCTCGGTCGGGCAATTTACAGATACCTTGAAGTCATACCCATGGATCAGTATAGAAAGACATTTGAAAATTGGATTAAAAGGCCAAATTCAGTTGTAGCGTATAAAGGAGACTACTTTGAACATTCATAGCAAAAATTACCAACTTTACACAAGTATTTATAGTTTTAGATGGTATGATTAGTATTTATTGAATGCCCCTGTAATCGAAGGATTGAGGGATAAGATCAACCTGGATAAATCTAATCGCAAGAAGTTTACGAATATGCACTCTATGACCTTCGTAATATATATAGATCATTGATAATCCTAATAGTTGTACACGCCTATATATTGCCTGGCAAAATGGAAGTAACATCCACGAATATGAGTGGTAGGGAACTCTGTCCTGACACTTGATATTTAGCACTTTCAAAGTCACAGGTAAATAATGTGGGCATCAAAATTACAGATAGAGTGTCAGCTTTATCTTTAAGGGAATGAAAAACTTGAGAATATATTGCTCGTGTTTTAGAAGATAGTAGACAATAAACCAAAGAAATGAGTTTGTCGCCCTCAAAGCCATGGATAGTGAAAATCTGTCTATATATATTAGGTACACTTTTAAATTTACCATCAGCACATCAATGAGACTTAGGAGAGAGCCTACAAATGCTTTCTTCTATACTAAAAATTATTATATTATTATTAGGGAAGAAAACATGTGAAAATCACAACCTGCAATAAGTTTACTTTGTGATTTGGTATAGTTAGTTCACCTCGCGACATCGGAAGTGCAGGAAAATGGCTAAGCCTTTCAAGGTACAAGAGTCAATTTGATTGAACCAAAGAAATCTTGATGCACCATTATTATTCTGTGAGAGCAGCGCAGAAGATTCATTATATAATACAGTGATATGAGTTACTTTAGTTCGCACTTTATCTTAAGATCAGAATTATTTCTTCAACAACCCTATTCTATAGATCCGGAATACAATGATCTTTATGACTAGTAGAAAGCTCGACATAGTTGCATTATCTTGATTGACATTTGTATATAAACCTCCATTGCAATCTCGGGTACGACATCGCAATCCCTTTTTCGTATTGCTCGCATTAAGTCTGTCAAACCTGAAGGAATAACCTTCAAAACTTAATTGTGGGTGATTTTTCCAGGTTGTATATCGTGATGCATACGTAAGAAATGCAGTGTTTGATTGATCAATTAAGTGCAACTTATTTCCTTGATTCCTCGATTTATTTGTTAAATTGTGAATAGTATTGGATTCGCTTAGTTAACACACTTCTAGTGTTGAATTCTTTATCAAAGTCATGGGTAATTCCACTCCTTATTGGCTTTAGCCATTTGTGGGCTCGCTAAAAGATGTGGTCACCCATCTACGACTTCGCTCAAGTAGGGAAAGGTCACATGAGTGCTCAGGTTAACTTGACCAACCTGACATGGGCTAGAGCCCTGCACTACAGAAAAGCAAAATTTTTGTCAAAATAAGCCAATATATCTCCGCAGTAACCAATCTTTCGGCGAAATTGTTCAAAATTGCTCCAACTTTGAAACCATGCAGAGTGTTAAATATTGATATTTGATTAAACTAACTGGCTAGAGTGCCAGCAACTGCGTGAATTTGGTTAGCAATTAAAAAGCCTAATGTCGAATGAGATATCAAAACAAGTATGGTGGAACAAGGATAGGGCATAACCCCTTCGAGAACCAAAAATTATTGTGAACTTTTCGAGTCTACGTTATATTCGATCAAAATGAATTGAAAGTAAATTGTTGTTTAAGATAGGTACAGTACGCCCTTGCTAATCTCAACAGTCCTGTACCAACGTCCAGATGACATCAAGTTATGAATTGTCCGGATTAGTGAATGAATATTAATTATCCTATGGGAAAGCACCACCTCGATAATTCGAAACTGTCCTAGAAAATTTTGAATCGAGTGCTGCACTGATATGACAGGGGATTTCAGGTTAAAATAATTAACAATTAGTTATCTTTGCTGTATTTTATGTAAATTTCGATACAATTTTCTTGGGTCTTGTAATTGGATTAGCGAGAGTAGAATTTAAATAAGTTGATAAACGAGGGTGTACTATAGTACGAATTAATCAAGTGTACAATTAAATTTTACTTGTACAGTACTTATACTTGTACAGTACTTATACTTGTACAGTAGAACTCTGATAAGAAGTATACCAGTAAAAGAATTTTCTAATTACAGTCAAGGGATAAGAGGGCCCCTGAGATAGCGGTTACGGGGGGTAGTTACCAGATTGGGTGGCGCCATACCAACAAAAAATACAAACTTTCAAAATTAGGATCGTTTAGTGCAGGGCCTTCAACCTTTTTCTTCTAAGAGCCAAATATCAGATTCGTATTAGATTGGCGAGCCGCATTAAAAGTTAAGTATCACGTATTCTATATTTCATATAGTACTGTATTATTATGAGTAATTTATCATATTAAAATATTAATGTGAAGGTTGGTACTGTTTTTCTTGTTGTATTAAGATACCATCTATAATAGGTTTCATACCAGTCGATGAAATACGAAGAACGTCATGAGGTGGTCATCAGTCAAATTAGTTCTATATTAGTTCTTTATATATTCCATTTTAGAGAAAAATGCCTCGCAAGTGTAAGTGCTTCCAAATAAACTAGCTATCCTTCTTGCGTGTTTTAAAATAGCAGGATAGATCTGAAGGAAGAGTTTTATAGAAACTAATTACTCCAACATCCTTGAATTCTGCCTCGAGATCTATGCTAGACTGTAGGTTTACGAGTTCAAGTTGAAGCTCTCGTGGAGCATATTTCGGATCAAAACTGAAAGGCTGTGAAAACCTCGAAGCTTTGTTGTTGATTTCTAAAATCTCTAAATTGAGTATCAAAGTTTTCTTGGAGATTTGAAATAATTTCAGCATATTTGGTCCATCGGCACTATCTTGTGACTTTAGTGCTGGAAAGTGAGAAAAATTGTTATTTTTAAGCTGTTACTTAAATAGAGCGAATTCATCTCAAAACTTCGAATTGTGGCATAAAGTTCATGAATCAACTTGTTCTTCCCCTGAAGTATGGAATTTAGAATACTTAGGTGTGTAGTCATATCTACAAGGAAGGCAAAGTCGCTAGTTCAATTTGTACCTTCGAATTCAGGAACTTTCTTGTCCTTTGAGGCTAAGAAACTTGATATTTCATCTCGTAATTCCCAAACTCTTTTAAGAACTACTCCTCTACTCAGCCACCTAACACTTGTAAAATATAATACATCTCCGTAATCTGAATCGAGATCTTTCAAAAATTCTTTAAATTCCCTATGATTCACTCCTTTAGATCTGATAAAATTTACAACGTCTACTATCAACTTCATAACATTTTCCCGTCCAAGTGTTTTCGCACATAGGGCCTCTTGATGAATAATACAGTGATACCATGATATTTCTGTCACATTATTGTCTGTCTACCATCGTAGAACTTGACCTTTAAACCCTGTACCTGTACCAAGCATTGATGAGCTCCATCTGTTGAAATGTCAGATAACCTTAAGGCAGGAATGTTATTTTCTGACACAGTCTTAAGAAACTCTTCGAAAATATCAATGCCACGAGTTCTTCCCTGCATAGAACTCAGAGACAGTAATTCCTCGGTAATGTTGAAGTTTTCATCAACGCCTCTTATCCATATTGCCAATTGTCCAACATAACAAATATCTTTACTTCCATCAAGTGCCAAGCTACAGAAACTAAAACAATTTGTCTTTTCCAATAGTTGTGTATGAATGTTTTTTGAAATTGATTCCACTCGGCGCATTACTGTCGTAGCGCTCAAGGAGACTTGCTGTATTAGTTGTTTTTTGTCTGGACAACATTGATCAGCGAATTCATTTAGGCATTCCTTTATAAATTCACCATCCGTAAATGGTTTCATACGTTTCGCGATTATATTGCTAATAGCAAAGCTAACTGCTGTGATCGACTTAACCGAATTATCATTTTTTGAAAAGATTGATTGTTCACTCTTCAAGTTTTTTTAAGATTGTCTAGTTTAGCCTTTCGTGATTCCCCAAGAATTCCCACAAAATTTGATTGGTGTATGGTATTGTAATGCCTTTCAAAGTTTCCTTTTTTTAGCGGAAGCTATTGTTTCACGGCATATTAGGCAAATGAACTTGCCACTGTCCTCCACGAAAAAATACTTTATTTCCCATTCTATCTTGAATGACCGATTTTCTTCTTGTATCTTCCGTTTTTTGACGTAGAAGTAGCCATAGTGGATACGTAAATAAATAATGAATAATAAAAAATGTGTATTTGGAGAGTATTTGAAATCCGAATATGAAATTGTATATTGCCAAATATTTCTGATTTATACTTTTGTTTGTATTTGAATGTTGACTGAAGACTTAAATAAATTACTCAAGACAACAAAGGTCTTCTATACACTTTAAACACCATCAAGGTTTTCAGAATTGAGAAACAAAAAAGTGCTAATACTTAAGTATATTCACAATATCTGTTGAATAAAATACCACAAATTTCAAAATTAACAAAGTGAAGACAAAATAAACAAAAACAAGAATTATCCCGCGAGTCGCAGGTTGAAGACCCCTGCTGTAGATTATAAAAGTATATATTAATCTAATTTTGAATTCATTACACGATATAGGTCATTATTTGAATGTAGAGGCCAGTCCTCAACCAATGATGCTATACATGTCCTAGGTGATTTAGGTGCTGATGAGATTAACTTTCATACAATTGGTATAGAGGAAATAATGAATAATGAGGGTATTGATGTGGTTGAAGAATCTGACAATCTGATCGATAATCCTGGTGTTAATATCTTGAATGCAAACCTGACTAGCAATGGCCTGAAAACCTCCAAGTGGATTCTCCAATGTTCCTATTATGAGTACTGGTGAGGAATTCTACAAATGTATAGGAATTTAAATACAATCTAATGAGTAATACTCCTGCATATTTTACATTGCTTCAATGCGAGAAAGCAACTACCTCTATTCGAAGGTTTGGTAATATACGTTAATTCGTTACTAGGTACTAATCCTGATGTTATTAAGGCGTTACTAACAGCTCTAACTTGTAAAGCTGCACATAATTTCCATGATATATGACACTATATTGTGCATTTGCTCTACCAGTAACTGAATTTAACCGCCCGATGACTAACCTATCTTCTGATGTATGCAACACTTTAGGAAGTAATCTAAGTTTATTGAAAGTGATAATTATTGATGAGATGTCCATGGTTGGTAGCAAAATAATATCTCAAGTTAATATAGCCGGCTAATAACGATTATGGATGATTCACTAGGCATACATAATCTGTGCGGGAGGTTTCCGTCAACTTCTTCCAGTATATGTTTCCTATGTTTTTCGAGTGTCAATACTACTAGTGACAATTATGATGGATTAGTTGCTTCTTATCTTTGGGAAAAGTATTCTTTTGTAGAACTAACTCAGGTGATGAGACAAACGATTACAAAAAATTTGCAATAGCATTGAACAATTTGCTAACTGTACTTTAAAGGACGTTGATATTGATCTTTTTAAAAGCAGACAAATTGAAAAAGATTCCTTGATAAATCTATATACCGAAGCAATGCATCTATTCAGTACTAATGCTAGTGTTAATCCTCATAACGAGACTGTACTGAATATATTAGCGACTGAAGGCTGTAAATTTATTGCTATTGATTCTTTAGTAGGTGACAATGCTGGAGATATTTCTGGCTAATTAAGAATCACCATACAAGGTTTGAAGGTATCAGACACTCAAGGTCTACCTTATGAGGTCTTCCTTAAAATATCCGCTAGATACCTTATGGCGATTAATAGCTACACTGTTAAGAGGATGGTAAATGGAGATACTTATATCTTACAGAGAATATAATACTGAACTAGGAGTTATACACATGAAAGTTTACCCTGTATTCTCTGGATGGAATTTGATAATCCAACAGTTGGAAAAGAGAAAGAGCTAACTCTATGACTCGGTACTTGAAAAATAATACTGTTTCGAATAACTGGACTCCTATCGGGTTAGAAACACAACGTTTTCAATGAGGCAAAGGTTGAGATCCTATAAAATAGTTAGAAAGCGATTTCCTTTCACCGTAGTTTAAGCATTAACTAATAATAAATTTCGAGGTGATACTTATGTGTCGTACTCATGTAGAAGATCGTTTATCATGTAATGCCTTATACACTACACTTAGTAGAGCTAAAATTATCCGATAAACTATCTGAGAAAGACCAGTATTTTCAAACTTAATCAATTGAAGGAAACATGTGGCATCACTTGGTTAATCCCACTAAATAGTCCTGACATTTTTGTACATAATATCCGTTCATTGAATAAACACTGACAAGATTTAGCATGTGATCCAGTTATTATAGGATCGAGCATAATAATTTATAAGAGACAATGACTATTCTGTTTATTAGCTTTGATATTCCAGGGGCCTTATTAACTAAAATTCTTAATTTAAATTCTTAGAATTTTGCTTAACTTTAAGTGAAATTCTTAGAATATGACTCAATTCTTAGAGTAATTCTAATAATTCGAACAATTCTAAGAAAAATATTTAGTGAGGTAAAGAGGACACTTAAGTTATAATTTATTCTACTTTTCTATGAAATTATTAGAAATATGCATTTATTTACAAAGAAGATTGTTAATCACTTAAGACAATATGTTTGATCATCATACCAACATGTTGTAATACCCGCAGCATAGAACTATAGTCGAATTACATACCAACTATATTTAGATACTATTTCTTGATGTCACTCTGAATTGTATTATGACATCAATAAATATATTTATGCAATTATATCTCAAATTTTTTGAAACATAATAGTGTTGTATCTAAACTAAGGTAAATAAAGTCAATGTCATTTGAGTGACGTCCTGCAAAAATATACGTAATCTATGCAACTTTATCCATTTACGTCTATTATCATCTTTAGTGATAAGTATAAAATATAATAAAATGTTAATTAATTATGATAATATCTTACCAATCGCTCGCATTATGAACCATGAAAACCGAAAACTCTTTCACAGAATTTACTCAGGATGAGATAATGTCACTCGTGGATCTCATTCATGATCAAAAATGGAAATTGTTCGGCGCTCTAACATCAACTATGACTTTCGATGATAAGAACAAAATCTGGGAAGAAATTTCAGAGAGATTGTCTGAATTACATGGGAATGTAAGAACAAGAGATGATGTCATGAAAAAATGGTATAATGTACTAACAAAACATAAGCCTTGTATTGCAGATAAGTTAGCATCAGCAAGAAAAACTGGTGGAGGTCCTGCAGATGCTGATTTAGATGAAATAGAAGCTAAAATCAGTAGCATCAAAGGGAAGGAAGCTTTTGAAGGTATTGAATCGGGTATCGATCTCCCTCTTGAATCCCAAAGTTCAAATGATGAAACTAAAAGGATGCTCATGAGCTCAGTTCCCACTGAAGATATTGAAAAAATAAATTTTTTCCAACCGGCCCCAAGAAAACGTCATCGTTTAGAGACTGACGAATTGGAATCGACCAAACGTGCAATTTTAGAGAAAGAAGATAAGAAATTGGAGATTTTGGCTAACATCGATTCTAAGCTAGACCGACTTGAGAGTAAATTCGATCGAGTAATCCAGATTTTGCAACATACAGCAGCGGATCAATCAAAGACACTTTCTCTTCTGATGCTTCAAACTATGCCTCCTTTGCCACATTTTCAGACATTGCCCCTTCATTTCCTACTTCTAATTTGTCTTCATTACCTCATTACTTTCAAAGTCAAGGTTAGGAATCCATAATAAATATTATTATGCTATAAGTAAATCAGAGCCTAATTCATTCATGTGCTCAGTTTATTAATTAAACTTCCTATATCATGTGAAATAGTTTATAATTATATTTTCTCGAACTAAAATCGCATTATCTGAATGTCCAGTATAGTCTGTTTCGGTGTAGGGCATCTCACTTTCCAAGTTTTCAATTTCAATTTGAAGACCGCAATCAATACAAAAATTATGAGGTATCATGGAAGATAAGAGTAGTTTTCAAACCCTGCCTGGGCTATAGCACAAATTGCCACCAGTCTCGTCCATTGATCTCCATCTTTTCTTCCATATTCCAAAGGTATATTCAATTGTCTTTCGAGTCTTCAGGAAAACACGATTATACCTTCTTTCGCGAGCTGTACAGGAGATAGTAATGGAGTCATTAAATTCGGG
The DNA here is from genome assembly GCA_024704765.1 of Oopsacas minuta. Taxonomy (NCBI): domain Eukaryota; kingdom Metazoa; phylum Porifera; class Hexactinellida; order Lyssacinosida; family Leucopsacidae; genus Oopsacas; species Oopsacas minuta. The sequence continues at coordinate 1,026,470 of JAKMXF010000332.1, read as the reverse complement.
GCAACGGATAACCACTATCGCCGAGAAACCACCCATGAAGAATTGGAATTTCTTTACTGGCGATCTTAAGATTGATCCCTGATTGCCTCCATAGGAACACGTCATGTGTGTTGCCTGGTCACTTCACAACTACATCAATAAACTTGAATATATAGTCACATATCACTTGGACCTTAATTGAATGAAAACTTTCACGATTAACATAAATTGCTTCGTTGGTGCTAGAGACAACAATTGGGGTATGTGAGCCGTCTATGCAACCTAATACTTTAGGAAACCCGAACTTTCCCAATAATCCATGCTGCAAGCTCATCTGTCTAGCAGCAGTTGGAAACTGTATATAGTCTTTCGCAATAGAGCATAATGCCTCTGTTACACCTCTAACACAGTTTGACACAGAGAGCTGGGAAATTCCATGAACTGATGCAACCACAGTTTGGAAACTCCCCGTAGCTAGAAACTGAAGAGTGACCGCTAATTGAGTTGTCACCGAAAGCGAATGAGATCGCCTTGTAGATCGAGAAATGAAAGTCTCAATTTTATCATTTAATTCTAAGAACCTTTCTCTTCTGATTCTATAACGAGAAATAAACTCTACATCTGTGTACGCCTCAAGAGAGTTTAACCTGTCACGAAAAATTCTCTGGCGTCGTAAACTGCCTATTTCCAGCTCCAAAAGAACAAAAAGCGAGGCCATGAGTTAATACAATAGTACACAAATGAGAGATGCAATAAATATCCTTTTCTATTGGATGGGGCAATTATCTGATTAATGATAAATCAAGTATACAAGTATAAGGATGTTATTTTCTACTATGCCTATATCTTCTCAAAAAAACGATTGAAGTTGAATAAATTGTCATAAATTTTACTAATCAATAGCAAGAATCAATCAGTAGAATTACCCAATTCTAAGAATTAGTCTAAGAATTATTCTTAGAACCCGTTAAGTATAGCCAAGTTAAGAATTCATAATGAAAACTAAGACTATTTCATGAATTCTTAGAATTATTCTTAGAAATACACTAAGATTAAGTTAAGAAATTTTTTAGAATTTTAGTTAATAAGGCCCCAGGTCATTTTCTTATTGGCTGCATAGATGGCATAGCTACATGTCTAGTTCTGATACACATATATACTCTTTGATCTAGCTAGTTGTAAATTAATATCCATTCATTCTATTTGCCAAAACGGTGCAATGATTGAGATATGATCGAAATTGATGAGTCAAATTTAATAGATTGACCAATGGTACTGATATCAGTTTACAGATCACCTCGTGCTCCATTAGTGCAACTTTTATCTGAATTTGATAGAATCATGATTATGATACGCAACTATTCAAAACATAACTACAGGTGAATTCAATGTAGATGTATCTGAAACGACACCAAATAGTATGGTTTTACCCTAGCCATATCTGGGATTTCAATTAATTATTGTTCTCAATTGCACTGTTTATCAATTAACTTCTTACTGGAATTGTCTGATTTCTATGATCTTACTTTAATGATCATAAGCCAATGTTAATTTGTTGACTCCAAATGAGGTTCAAACAGTAAATATATGCAATCAAGTTTCTAATTGCAACTAAACAATAGATGATCCCATTGATGATTTAGATCAACTGCAAATGGATAGTATAAGTCAGTTTGATTCAGATATCATTCTTGAATATGTGTACGTTCCGCCTCAACCTGTTCCTAATATTAGCCTCACTGATCATTTTAATACGTTTACTCTTGCAATGCGCTTAACATTGAGTCACAATATTAACTTGAGCAATATTCCTTTCACGAACCAACCTTTTTGAAGCATAACCAATCATTGAAGGCAAATCATTGATCATATTATTTCATAGCATATACTATTATAAACCACGTGGTGATCAGTATGATGCTCTTTATACATTTCAGTAGGGGGTCAAGATATGGCAATGAGTACTCCTGGATTGAGTACTTGTACAAGCGTCTGGCATTCGCTTGGCTTGCTATCAAGTATCTGTGTGTTATCTGGGGTGTTATGTAGATAGATTCACTTTGTTTTAAGTCTTTTTCGGACAGGTACTGAGGTGTGTCCCAAGTGCACCCACTAATTTTATCAGCAACCCTGAGGGACCGAAAACATTAATTAATGCTAACGTACGCAATTGTTGCAATATTTTGAACCGAATCCAAAAGTATCTACAGAAGAGAAGGTCCAACTGCCACACATTCAATAGTTGATTGTCATTGTGTGGGTGACTCCACGATATTTGACAGATAATAGACGTAATCTATATTCTAAAATCTCAGTTGTTATTAGTCTTCATCCATTGTCTAAGAAATGAAAACTGATACTATAGTTTGAATTTCGTGATTCTGAAATATTCTGTATATATATATGTGACTTTCTCTAATAATATGAACATAATTCAATAAAACTTGACTTAATTGATCTCACAAAGTGAATCCTATTTCACAGTATTATTGAAATTTTAACTTCTTTTTCAGGTTTTTCATTTTATATTTTCTTCATTTCGAGTCATGAAATATTCTAAACTTCGCAGCCAGGGCCTGATTGAGGGAAATGGGCCCTAATCACAATTTGAATGCACTTCACTGAAATCATATCTTGATTTGTCATATGAACAATTGATGGTTACTAATTTATGACTTGAAACTGAATTTATTGCCATTATTTAACCTAGTTCACCTGACAGATACTAGATGTCCAAGTCTCGAATCGGTGGGTATTCATCCATCTGTTTGGGAGCGAGTAGCCGAGACACAATTCCTGCTAGAGGATAATCAGAAATTAAAGGCTCTAAAGACATGTACATATGGTTTTTGCCCCATAACCCCAATCCCTTGCTCAATTCTAGGTATATCCTTTGTATATCTCTGAGATTTGGGATATAATGTGATGTTGAGGCAAAAAGCAAATGACCGAATTTCTATTTATCATTGGAGTTCAATAACCTAAACAATTAAGTAATACAACAGTGTATATATACCCTCGCAGGTCATGGCTTATCTTTCATAGATGGTAATTTTGACCTACGCGCAGCGCTAACAATTTAAGTAAAGCACGTCAATATGCGAAATATCCTCCCGAATACAGTATATACAATTTCGTTATTTTTTGAGGATACAATACTCTCTGTATGCATTTTTGAAGTGTCATTTGAAAATATATTTTACACTTATGTCGCAATGGAAGTCTTACAGTACGCGTCTAGTCGGTCCAGGCAGTCAGCATGAAATGGATCCAGTCTATGATAGCTGCAATTCATAGTACAGTTGCAATCATCTATTACACAGGCTGGATAGAGAGGATAGTCAGGGAAGTAGGTGCCAGATGCGTAAGGAATAGGAGATGCAGGTGGTAAAGGTAAGACGGATGGATCATAGGGTATCGGCTTGGACTGGCCTGAGGTAATGTAAATATCAGTGTAACTTGTGTACCGTTCAGCGGAGGTACAGTAAGGTTGTAGGAATCTGCTCTAGTTCGTCGACGAACACAGAGTAAGTAGGCCTTTGGGTCGTAGGGAGATCGTCCGTATCAGCGTCGTCTGCTGGTGTGTCATCCTGCTCCTGGGAGGTAGTGCAAGATGGGTAGGTACTGATATCGTGGGAAGAGCAAGGCTCTGCTCGAGCAGTATCAGTTAGTGTGATGCTCGCTACAATATCTATTTCATCAGTAGGTTCCTGTAGAGAAAGAGAGGTTAATAGCATAGGGTTGGTGTTGCGGAGGTGTATGCGGAGTATGAGCATACTCGGTAACCTGTATGGTAGCTAGCATCTGTTCTAGCTGGTCCTCAACATCAAGGTATAAGTACCTCGCTTGGCAGTAGCATATCCACACTGAGATCAGTTAGCGTTCTCCTAAAGTATACAGAGATGGATGTCGCCCAGATACTCGAGTGGTATGCGTTATTCTTACCATACTGAACAAATGTAACTCACTTGCCCACTCATTGGCACCTCTACCCGCATGCATGAGACGGCGGATAATTGCTTCTTGAAATCACCATTAGTTCGTTCCACACTTCCCTGGTCCTGTGAGTGTCTTGGCAGGGTTGTTGGATTTAAATAAAGTGATTTAAATCAAAAATCCGAGTTTTATCAAAATATCTTATTTAAATTCAATATTTTGATGTTTTTATTATCTTATGTCCATTCTGATATTATTATTTATACCCATCGAAAATCTATTCATTTGACGGCAGGGATGTTCGATTTAAATACAAATAAATGATTTGTACAGTCAGGGTCCCGTATTGTGAACTCCTTCATAATGACTTGGCATAATACAAATCTTATGTAAGCCGAAGAATTGGGACCTGTGGGGGTTGTTCATAATGAACGAATGTTCATACTAAGCTGGTTATTAATAAGCAACCCTGAGTCTTTGTATATTTTCAAACAACCACTTACAAAAGATTTATAACTATTAGATTACCACTATCCGTAGCATTTAAATAAAAAAATCGGATTTTTTTAATTATTTTTAACAAATCATTATTTTTATCAACCCAGGTCTTGGCCCTCCCTGCAAAGGGTGTGCACTTCTCTAGAGTCTGCGCACGCTAGTGAATAGATGCTTGTTAACGAACTCTCTTCCATTATCCGTATGCCAGATGAGTGGCGGGCCATACTAACAGAAGATTTGTACCAGATGTTCAGCTACCACTACCACTTACTTGGACTTGAGATGCCTCAGGATGACAAATTGGCTGAAGCAGTCCTGATAGTTGGGATGTGCTGATAGTTCTTGGCTGGGCATGTCTGCATGGCCACAAGGTCAGCCTGCCAGGATGACCAGCATTCTAGGATCTGATAGGTCTGTGGATGACTTTCAGTATGGATTTCCTGCGTGTGTTGGCTTGGCAGATGGCGCAGAGGGCTACGAAGAGGACAATTACTGCACGAAGCACGTGATAGTCGTGGCTCATGAAATACCCGTCGTTCTTGTGACGTGCCCCATGACTAAGCTCATGATGTACGACCACTAACGTCGCCCACAGGTTTTCCTTAGCCACTACGCGTAACTTGCTCCGTGTAGTTCCCCGGACCTCACCGCCTTTCACATACAGGACCTTTACACCCCAAACTCCTCCACAGAATAGCTAAACTTGATCTTAAGAGAGAAAACTTCAAGAATTGATCTCATAGTTTGAATTTGTCTAACACACAAACATGCAGAGAATTTATTGATAATTGTAGGCTGTTGCTGTTGATAATTTTTAGTGTTTCACGAATATATCGATATTGTCATAACGTCTATATCTGAATTATCTAATAGTATGAACATAATTGAAATTCAGTCGGATTTAGGGTAAGAAACATGAAATTGAACTGACTCTACTGGTGTATAAAATGATTCTTCCCTACCACTCTCACTCCCGACTTAAAATCTGAATTCCTCTAGCTCCGCGAGTGTTAATATTTTTAAGGAAAGTAAGTTTCATAAATGCCAATATCACCGAAGTATACATAGAGAATTTCAGAATCGAATCCAAACTTTTAGGTGGGTAAATCCAAGCGTGTCGTGACCCTAAATAGTTTCACCTAAAAGTAACTAAAAGTAAAGAGTATTTAAATTAAAACATTTGCATAAAACGTCCAACTCTCCCCTTTCCAATGATACTAATTTCGTTAAAATCTGACAAGTCTAAGTGAGTCGAATAAGTGACTGAAATGGCCCTAATCGAATAGTCTGCGAACTTCTAAGTTAATTTTTCAAAATAGAATATTTCAAAAAGTCATAAATATTGTTAATGGAAATTTGAAACAGATGATTCGCCAACCCTCATTAATCACATTTTAATGGTTCGATTACTTCAATTGCACCTCCAAGGGCCATTATTAACGAAAAATAATCAATCAATATAGGCGATACGCTCTTTGATTCAGACTTTGGCCAGTGGTCGGCGATCTACTCTGCCTGGGAGCAAAATTTAGTCATTTAGCATAATAACAGAAGGCCAAGTATAGCCGATTCATTGGTAAAAGTGAGCAAAGGTACCAATGAAAAACATGCACGTAGCCACAGCTTATACATATGGATTGAGTGATCTATAGTAATTTGGAGTTAAATGTAGATAAAATAATGAGAATAGAGAAAGCAATTCAACATAGTTTGGTGTGAAAGCTTAAACCCTTCATATTTTAGAAAAATATAGTATTAATTTAGGTACTTTGGAACCAAAATGCATCGATTTCAAGCATGTAGTAACAAGAAAAATTCCATTATTTCCCCAAATTTAACAACTCTGACGTGGGATAACTCTAAATTGCTAATTAAGCCTTAAATAACACAGGCTTACAAGAATAATATTATTCGTACACAATTGACAACATCCTTTGTTTCTGGGAAGGTTTTTTGCGTTAAGGTGAATAAATGGATCTATTTTTCTTCATCACCTCAGTTATTTATACTATAAAGAATAATTTCGTTCGAAAAAATTCCTTTTGAATCGAAAGTGATGAAAGAAAATATCTCAACAAATACTTTGATAAGCTTGAGATGCCCTATACATTACCTTCTTGATGTATTATCTAGTTATGTTCGATGTGAGAACCTTCATAATCGGAATTTACTAGTTATTTCTATCTTCCAGGCCATAACAAGAACTAAATAAGGTGAAAATATAATACGTGTGATCTTATTGTAACATAGTCAATTATTGACACAATCCACTCTCAAAAATTAACCCAAACTTGTATTCTTAAAAATTTGAGATATGACGAATTTTGTTTAAAAATTTCCATAACAGAGGGAATATATTACACATATTGAAAAAAGTTAAATTTTTGATTCAGCATCTTGGGTATTATTAACCCAGAATTTGGGATTATTTACTTACATGACAACACTACGTATACATATTGTGAGCTACCAAATTCCACTCAGAATAGCATTGGCAAAGGAACTAATATCTCTCGAGAAACTGTTCGATCTACCCTCGCACACCAAAACAGAAATATTCCACATATAAAAATCGATGATAAACTGGCAAAAGGGGTTGTTTTCTCATAAATGAGTTCATTTACTAATCGAAAGGCTATGAAGATGAATACATAATTTAGTGTAAAGTACTGTGGAAATTATATTTTATGAAATCATAAGATCTAAATAAAATTAAATATATATTCAGAAAATGATACACAGTTAAAATATTTAATGGATTATGTTTCATTACTGTATTTCCTATTGTTTCTTAAGTAAATATACCAAATTGTACAACAAGCAATAGTAATTCAACTCCAGCAGCTTGGGGCGAAATTATATTTTTTGGCTGAATATCGAAGCTTTGATATACAAAAATTTCAACGTGATGTGCAAAAATGGATACAGCTTTTGAGCTCAATCGGCCAGGAATTAGCTTGAAAAAGTCAATAGTATGGTATGTGTAAATATGCTGTTGCCCAGTGAAATAGATCAGAATATAAATCTTTAGATCTACACAAACAATCTCCAAAATCCATATACGGGCAATTTTATTGGCAGATTGTATGGTGTTAAGATGTTTTTGTACACGCATGATTTTCACCAGTGGCGTAGCTAGGGGGAGCGCAGGGGCACGTACCACCCCCCCGTCAGGATTTAGTATACTGTTAATTTTCAGTAACATAGCTAAAGTTGGCAACACAGCAAGCTCATAACTACTACCAGTCAGGATTGAATAATATTCTTAATTTGTTTAAACTTCGGCCATTTGTGGTGAATTCTTTCAATAACTGACCTTCAAATTACACAGATTTCGGCTGGAATGTTGAGATATTCTAGACAAAAGCTGGCCAATGGCGAGTTGTTACGCTCGTAACACTTTGGGCGTATTCTGTTTAGTATTGAAATTCATACACAAGTGGTAATTATCCCTTTATTCTTATGAAATTATATATTATTTATATCATTAATTACTCATTTTAGATTTTCGTGATTTCACAATGAATCTATCTATCTCTTCTTCTGTGGATGGTAGCATATCACTGTATATAGCTAATAGAGAAAGATCATTCAATCGTTGTCCCCATTGTGCTGCATCACATAGTTTTAACTCTTCTTAAGGTTGAAAACCTCTCTCAACACTAGCAGTACAGTTGGCACTGGAATTGTTGCATGTGTCTGTAATACAACATAACTTCCGGGAAAAACCAAGGCTACAGTGTTGCAATACATTTACAGCATTTTCAGGTGGATCGTATATATCCACTGTTGACTATTATTCTCCTTTGGTTAAGCTGACTTTCAATTAAGCTCTCTGAAAAGAAGTATCAAGGAACATATCATACAACTCTATGGTTACTTGAATTTCACTGAGAAACAACTTTTCTGAAAAGAATCTAATGTTCAATTCATTACAAACAAACTCCATAAAAGGGACAGACTTAATCAAGATAATAGATATTTGCATCACTTTCAGAACTTCGCACCATCCGAGGAATGATCATAATTGTACCTACGTCATGTGCTAGACCAATAAATATCTACAAGTAGCAGGATATTCGAACAGAATACAACAATAAAAAATTCCTGATGCATTCTCATATACTTTCGCGAAACGTTCTCCACTTAACATTCCTCAATACTCATTCGGCGATTAATTCACAGCCGGTGAGAATGTCCATTCCAGGGTTTGGAGTTCTTTAGTTACAGGCAACAAAACACTGGCAAACTTCTCTAGGAAACACAACTTTAAGATGCATGGGAATTGGCACAAAGATATGGCTAGCCCGTCCTCTACTCCAGCTATTTCAGTGGTGAATTGTGGGTTAGGTATTCAAATTCAGCTGCGACAGCAAGAAATACACCTGAATGTGACCAGATAAATCAAGCCTCTCGGACTATCTTGTTTTGCATATTCTTTTAAGTTTGATACGACGTTCTTCTGGGTTCGGTATCTAGAGAGAAATCAAAATAATTATCGTCACCAATGTTCGCAAAATTTATAGTTAAAAAATCGCCTCTATACTAATCTGTTGCTTTGGAAGCTTTTGTGGTGTGGGGGAAAAAATTTATAGGTATATAAATATTCGCAAAGCATGATCTAAGATCTGGAATAGTTGAACACTTAGTAAATGAATGATCTAAAGCATGTGACGTACAATGAGTAAAAACTGAAGCCGAAACAGTTGTCTGATAATTGTTTGTACACCTTGAAATTTCTCAAGCATGCTAGCAGCCCCGTCAAAGCCAATTCCATTACCAGTAATATCATTCACTTTGGTATAACTTAGAAATCTCTCATTAATCTTGACAAATGATAAATTGTAATACAGTACAATTCATAATTATTGCAACTTTCGCTTCTTATCAAACCAAGTCTATAGATTTGAAGATATTGACTTTAGGTAGCTTCCTTCTTGTTCTACATGTAGTTGGACTATGTTTGATGTAATTTTAGTGCAAATTACTGATTACGTCATCATTACTAACCATGTTTATCTTTGAGTTAGATTTTCTTTTCGCTTAAGATCGATTTGATCTCTTGATGGCCCAGGAAGCAACTAGAAACAAGGTTTAGCATTACTCCAGGGAGGAAAGCCTCTGCCATTGAAATCTCGTAGCTGTGTGGTGTAAACAAGACAATTGTTTACAGAATAAAGGAGCGTTTTAATAAAGGAGAAACGTTGAATCACAAGAGAGGAGCTGGTAGGCCAGACAATCTACGGAAGAAAATCGCTTTATCTTGTACCAAATATGTGTCTAATGATAGGCAAAAACCCTGCCATGAAATAGCGGAAGAAATCTGCCAGAAACGTGGCATTAATATCTCCACAAGTACTGTCTACCGTTGTCTTAAATCGCTTGATTATTCAAAGCCCTATCCAATTCGTGTGCCAATGCTAACTGAAAGAAATCGACTGGCACGTATTGAGTGGGCTAGAAAGAACAAAGATCGAAATTGGTGTCAAGCTGTGTTTTCAGATGAAGCTAGTTTCTGGATTCATGGTGGTAGAGTGCTAATGTGGTGTAAAGGTCCCAGGAGAATTTATCAACCAATAATCAAACACTCAGCAAAAGTACCATATGGGCTGCGTTTTCCTCATTTAGCACCTTCCGTCTGTTTATTTTTTACAGATCTAGATTCACACTTCTTTGTCGAGATTTTGAAGTGGCATTTGTTGGAGAACGCCAATGTCTTTCATGGCACAGAGTGGTTTTAGATTCAAGATAACGACCCGAAACATACTAGTCGTAGGTGCAAGACTTGGATGGCCGAAAATATGCCAAATAATCAGCTAGATTGGCCAAGTCAAAGTCCAGATATGAACCCTATAGAAAATCTATTCGGTTGGATGAAATACAAACTCAACCGAGATAGATCAAAGACAATTAAAGACCTGAAAGCACAACTAGGAGATATTTGGGATTCTATCACCCCAGAAATGATCGAACCTTACTATAGTTCAATGACACGCCGGTGCCAGATGGTACTAGAAAATAACGGTTATAGGATCAATTATTGATCCTAACATTCATATTTCATATTAGAATTAAATAGAATGATAATCAATTAGCACAGAGTATGATAACCGAGCAAATATGGAGTTGCAATAATTATGATTTATACTGTATCTCAAAGAAATAGATAATTGTTCAATATTAGAGACATCTCCAGTTTCATCAGCAAGAATTTTGAAAAAATTGGCTTCTCTAATTTCATTCACGAAGATAGTTGTATTATATTTACCGCATATATTCACTATTTCATTTTGGAAGTCTGGGATCTGATATTTGGCGTTTTAAGATCCAGTTAGTAAATGTTCTTTAAATAATTCATCAACGCCATAAATTTCAGTAGTAGAGCTGCTCGGAAAATATCCATAGTCATCTAGTAGGTGGTGGAATGACAACATTTCGCTGTCTCTATATCCTTACAAAGCAATTTCCTGTATAACACAATAGGTAATACTTTCGATAATGGGAACCAACCTAGTATGTAGTAATCATAAAGAACACAAATCTATTAGTACAATGCGTGCTTTCAAATGTTATTTTATGTTGCATTAGAATTTACGATTATTATGACATTCCTCATTTTACATGTGCTTTGAAAAGTTGATCTGCTGGGTTATAATACCTACAGAGAGTGAGAATTATGGCAACATTTAAAATTGTTCTGGTTTCTTGGATTATACCTGACACGTTGAGGATTAACTCAACAGCTTAAAAGTTAATTTAGCTGGTGCCGCCTATTTTTTTAATTGAATGGAGGATAAAATCATTTGAACTATTTTATTCTCCATCCAATGAAAGAGTAGTTTAGACAAATTATTGTCTTTTTTCCAAAATACCAATAATAGTATAGTTGTAAACGAATATTGGTAATTTTTGTCTGCATATGCGTCTCTGCGCATTTCACTGGTCACGAATTGACCCAGACTTCAGGGCACTAGTCATCAATAGAAGGAGTTATGACTAAATAATTATACTTAATATTGATTAGTACTAGTATTTACAATGTGGTGCCTAAGGATAAACAACCAAGAATCGAAAAAGCTACATTCCGGAAAGTCCAGTGAATTGCGCTGAAGTCATAAGAAACTCCAAGTAGATATATTTAATTAGTATTTCATAAGATAGGAGATAAATATCAGATAAATATCAGATAAATAATCGTTAGAGTGTAATTCGCAATATGAAGAAAACCAATTTTTCCAAAAAGCTCTGCGTGGATACTATATTGCAAAAATAGCTTATTATTTTTTCTTTTGGTTAGCGGATTGAGGACCACCTCTCCCAACTCCTTTGCTTGGTGGTGTCGTAGGACGACCTTGGAATCCTTGGTACCCGATCAATTTTTTTTTATCTGCGGGCTTCAAAATTTGGAATGAACACATGAGGGTATCATCTACGCTCATCATAGCGCCAGCATTATCAAACTCTCCACAATAGTTAGGTGCTGAGAATAGGGTGACAAGCTGTCTCTTAGCGTAAAACTCATAACCATCTTCAACAACCTATATAAATAATAAAATTCAAGTAATGGAGTGATCAGCAGATCACTTAAAAACTTTTCTTTGTAGGAATAATACAAACTCATAAACGATTTGTCTCATCACATCTTGTACTTCTCAAAGTACAACTATAGTAAATGTTGTGTCAACAAGAAGTGCGAAGTAACCTAGATCTCTCAATTTATCAAATTTCATATATTACTTTTCCAATAATTAGGAGATTCATCAGATCACATTACTTGAATAAGAGTATTTGCTAATTGGATAATCAACAGGGAAATGATCCTCTCACTCCTGGATATGATAGATCAAAAGATTCACTCAATTGTAATTTCAGACAAAGATTGGTCGCAAAATAGCTGCGTAAATTTCTATTTGCTCACAAAATTTAAGATCTCGGGAATTATAAATTTTGTCATAAAATTGTACAACAACAGGTAGATATAGATATCGTTTAATGAATTGAAATATCTGGGTTTATGAGACGAAGTTTCTTACAAATTTGTATATTAAACCAACAACCTTAAAGCATTAATAATAATCAAATATCACATGAAAAACCATCGTTGGCTGAAAGTATTGACTAAACTCATAATGAAGATATGCGTAGATATTAGAGGAAGTAGCAATAGATATTAACTTTAAATTCTATGGTTAAAGTATATTTGCATTCGAAAATATAAAGGGGAGTTGGGGTTATCAGAAGATTCGTTGCCCCGATCTCCCCTACTTATAGAGGTTTTACTTTATATAGGGCTAAAACGAAAATAGAGAATGTTCGAATGTTCTTTCGATATAAAATACACGAATATTGGTTAGATTCGAAATTATCCGTTTGAATGTTCTTTTTAATGAACCACATATGTGTGCATTTATCCATAAGTAGATATTTAGATAATAATGATAATAGATCATAATAGCTAAATATAATTATCTTCATTTCTATTATGATAAACTAAATTATAGACAAAAATGAACGATTATTTGAATACTCGTACGGTTTCGAATTTTCGTTAGTCACTAACAATAATAATATTTTTATAGTACTTGTGAGCCTATGAACATACTGCCTCAATGCACTTTGCAGTTAAACAATATAAACAGGTTAAAAATACACAGTAATAGAAGGTAAATGAAAATTCAGTACTCATACTTGATTAAGACAGGAAATGCGAATATATGCACTTTCTAGCTTAGTATCCCTAACGCCGGCACATTATATTATCATCAATAGAGAATAAGTACGTTTTTAAGTTATTCTTGAAATATTTACTGAAGCTGCTTTCCTAATAAAAACTCGAATAGAGGTCCAAAGATTAGGAGAAATTATGGAGTACACCTTTCCACCATAGAATATCTTGTTTGGTATCTTTATATACAGATTGTTCATTATACTGTATTTGAGATTTTTATCTGGATTGATCTCTTGCTGAAGCTGAAGTAAGTCATATAGATAAATCGGGGAATGAAAATTGAGAGATATATTTGTTAGCAACGGTATTTTGTATATAGTCCTCTTTTGTATAGTTAGCCAATGGAGCTCGCAGAAATAGGAGTAATATGATCAAATTAATTGCATTAATAATCAGTCGTGCAGATGCATTTGGATTCGTTGAATCTTTTGAATCTCAAAGACAATAATCCCAGAAAGAATAGAATTACGATAATCAAGTTTACAAGAAATAAATGCATGAACAATACGTTCAAATTTTCCTCAACCAAGATATTGTTTATTGGACAATTTCTAGAGAGCTATTGATGCAGAACAGCAGATATTAGAAATGTGTTCTTTAAATCAAGATTAGATTCCAATACGACACCAAGATCCTTAACATAATTAGCTTACTTGATATAATGTCCGTCAATACATAAATTAAATAAATTCACTTTTGAAATATTTGTCCGAAATTGAGGAAATTACATAATAAGAGATTATTTGTACCATATCAGAAAATCATTTATGCATATTATAGTATTTGTTTCCAACTACATGGATCATAGCTGAGGGTTGTATAAATTGGGTGTCATCAGCCTAGATTATTATGTCAAATTGGTGAAAATATGGAATTTCCTGGATGTGTGAAATATATAATAAGAAAAGAAGCTGTCCAAGTACAGAACCTTGTGGAACACCCCAAGGTAAAGTATATCAATGAGACATTACTTTAGAGATTATGAGAGTTTGTATGCGATCAGGTGGAGTGGTTAGGACGGTATACAGATTGTTGAATTGAATAAAGGTTATTTTCTTGTGAATATATATTTAACTACGCGATAAATGAACTTAGATATAAAAGAAAGAGTAGAAACTTGTCGATAGTTTGAAAGATTTTCTGAGTCAAAATAGGGTTTCTGAATACCTGGAAAAAGTAATGATGTCTATGCAGAGTAGATGAACCCCAGTTGAGAAATTTGGAGAAAAAGAGGGTGCATACATTGTTGAAAATTAAAATCCGAAACGGGCTAAAGTATGATGTATCATTAGATGTTTCATTGATAATTTTGAGCAAGGTTGCAACCGAATAGTTCAATATTTGGTTGGGCCAAACCGAATATTATCAGTAGTAATCGGCTGATATAACCGAATAATATCAGTATTCGGTCAAGCAACCATTCATGAATACTGATATTCAGTCCGATCGGTTTTAACCTTGATTTTGAGTAATACTTCAGAGTTGAAGATATTCGAATTTTGTCATAGCAGACGACCACGATTTGGATCCATTCAATCACATGCGAAGTCAGCAAAGTTACACAGAGAGTCATGTATTCTCGATTCTCCAAGTCATATAGAAACGAGTGCATTGGAAATGTATCCTTTTGTCTTTTCTTACCACCAAAAATAATGAATTTAACAGTTTGAAAAGACAATCGTTTAGGCAATGATTTATCTTCATCTGATAATATTCAATCTGAGCTACTTGAAGCAAATCATTTAACAGGTCAGAAAATTAAATGCATCTGTCTGACGAACTTAATCAAACTGAAAATGAAAATCTACTGCCATTAAAATGTATAGGGGCAGACTAGTATTTCAGTAAAAGTGGAGAAATCAGTTCGAACTTGAGAGATAGTGAATGTATTCTTTTTAGAAGGAGACGGACGATATATAAAAATTCACACCATTGCCTTATTCTCACATAAATAGTAAGCTCAAGATGCTTAAAAGTATGAAACTTGGGTATATGACTGAGTTTAGTAGTGAATATTTTACGAAGCAGTACAACTAGACCACCGCCTATTGTTGATCTAGGCAGACCTTTAATTCGATACTCAGGCAGCGTGTTCATTAGGATATATATAGGATATGGGTCTTTAGCTTTAACCAAGGTTTCAGTTAAGCAAACGACATCATTGTGATTTGGAAGAATAATAACAATAGTGTAGGCTATTTTGTTATTCAATGAGTGTGCATTCCAACAAGCAAATGTAGCTGAAGCAAATACAATTTCTTATTCTTTGGCGAGTGAAATAGTAATTAAGTGTTTTGGATTGCTCCCTCTAGCATATGTATAATTAGGTACATGAAACATTGAATTTGAATATATTACTGGTATAGGTTTTGGTGAATATGTGTTTCTTAGATCAGTTTCAACATTTGATACAACCTTTTCTTTAATAAACTTATAATCCAATTTGACAAGAATAGGTCTGGATTTACCTTCAATTCTAATTCGTGTGTAGTCATTAATACTTTTTATACTTTCGAAGCTATTATGGAGTCAAAAGTTTGAGTTCCATTGTTTTTAGATGATATATTTATGTAGACAGGTCTGTGTTATAGTAGACTAGAGAATGGATAAACTTGAATATCATGACTCACTATGACTCACCATATTCAATCGTATAACCATAGTATTTACCTTAACCTATATAAGTAACGAATATAGAATGCTGGACAAACAAGTAATGCTCATTATATTTCACTATTGTTCTTTTGTGGGTTGATATTGATATTCATGCCAGATCTCAAAAGGTATCCATTCTCTATCATAACTCAGACCTATCTAGATAAATATATCGAACAAAAATACACATCGATTTGCAGCTTAATAGGTTGCAAGTATACAAAGTCTTAATGTACAGAATTAAAGTTACTGTCCGAAGTGTTTCTATATCAGGTCAGGAACTTATTAATCACACATCAGATATCGTAAAATGATTGGATACAGGAAGATCTCCAGGGTTACTTCTGGCATACGGCGGTATATATTTTCAGGCTCGCATATCTTGGAGTCTTGGTAGACCATTCTACCTATGGAAAATTATGACTAATTATCAACTTTCGGGATTTAGAAATAGCACATTTTAGTGCACACTGCTCAGGCAATGTAGATGTTATATGGTTGAAATGGGAAGGAAATATACTTCTCAATATGCAAGACGATGATGTATCGACGGCATAACTTTGGCCAAATGGAATCATAGAATGGAATTACTCCGTTATCAAGATTGTATAAAAATAAATTTATATAATTTTGAAATTTATCAATGAATATAGTGCTGAAATGAATATTGAAAAAGAAATTCCTTTGATTTGATGAGAGTAGGATAAAATAATAATTTTTTGGATGCAAAATGGAGGACATTTTCAAAATTTTCCTCGATTATATGAACAAGAGGCAAGTAGCCTAGTGCCGAAGCGCAGTACTTTCAATGCATACTAGTTGTCCAATAAAACACCTCAAAAAATAAAAAATGTATCCAAAGAATGGGAACGAATGATTTTAGTTATAGTGCTGAAAAAGAAATTCTTAGGATCTCTTTCATGCTTAGGATTTGCAAATCCCAAAAATGAATTATTCTTTCTGTACGCTTTGCGAATATAATTATACAGTGTGTCAAGATGAAATTGAGACCATGGTGTAACCTAAGTTCTAAAAGATTATCATCACAAGCCTCGAAATACGAGTTGATGTATTACAACATGTCTATAGACTAATATTTGAGCTTAAAGCCATTACTCTGGATCACTAACTTCGACGTTTTGGCATAGATTGCCAATAAGGTCTCTAAAATTCAGGTTCTATACAATCCTAAATAGGGAGAAGTGTTTCTTCAAGTCCACTAAGATTACGAGAAGGGTTCAAATGGATCTGATGTTTGATCCAAGCCCATAAATTTTCGATCGGGTTTAGATCTGGGCTACAAGCAGGCCATTCCATACGAAATATATCATGACTATCACGGAAAGTCTTAGCAACTTTGACTTGTGTTTGGATCGTTATCTTTCTGAAAGGGCCAGCCATCAGGGTACAATACCTGAGCTTGTGTAATCAGACACTAGTTTAGGATGTTCGTATATAATTCTCCGTTGAGGTTCTGCCTAAAAACCTTCAACGGAAAGGTCCCATGAAGAAAAATTGCTCCCCAAACATGTAATTTTAGACTTTGTTTGTTGCTTTGCTTGACCACTTGTTGGTACCCTTTGCACCATAGTCTTATACTGCTACCAGCTAGCCAAATTGACATCTCATCGCTAAAAGCTACTCGCTCGCAATCAGTTTGTTTGTTATTTTTAGCCCACAATACTCTTTGTTGTTTGTGTCAATCCGTTAGCATAGGAATACTCCTTGCAACTTTGTGGGTGTACCCTCTCCTTTGTAATTCATTCCTGACCGTTTCATGGGATAAACTCTACTGACGAAGATGATTGAATCGAGTAGCCAATTTTCTTAAGGACATCTTGCGATTCTGATTTGCCAAGCTTACAAGAGATCTAGCATCGTTCACATGTTATATTCTCTGTTTCCCGATTCCAGATTTCCTCTGTATATTGCCGCCCTGACGAAATTTGGCTAATATGCGGAAAACAGTGCTCCTCGGGATAGCTGTTCGCTGATGTATTTCGCTACCACTTATAACCCCCCACATCGAATAATTTTCGGATGAGGCTTCTTCTTTCTAACTCCACCACCCTGATTACGTATTTCGACACAAGAGACAAATATGTGCCAAAAACTGTTATTGGAGCTGTCTATGGAAATATAGCAGATATTTTCGGGAATGTGTATGCTAAGTGACAGACTGATAGGTTGTTCGTGTATTCTAGAATCAATTAACTAATGGTGACGTGATATACATGTAAAATGAATCAGGAAACAAATGCGTTTCATATCTAGCCATAGCAAATGAAAAAATTATGAAGATACACAATTACACGAATGTCTCAATTTCACCTTGACAAACTGTATATACAATCCAACTTCACTATAGTGAACACCTTCTGGATACATATTCTTGTTCCGCATACATATTGAGGTTCACTAAAAAGAGATTCCAATATATGATGCTGTGGTTGAATATTCCCCAAAATATCGATTTACCTTAAGGATCGCCGGTCCCCAACAATGTTCGTAAATATCTGTATTATTATTACAATTTAAAATAGGCTTTTGTTCTTGAAATGATAATTTTCGAGATAAACGATGAATTCCTGAGTTTTAAGGGTCACAAGGTATATTCAGGAAACCACTTCCTCGACAACCAGCGAATATAGCAACATTATATGATAACTCAGCATATTCCAATCTTAAATTAACAACTTATAGATGTCAATTAATTTGCAATTATCGAAAAAATACACATAAATTTGATACATGGGTAATTAGCTTAGTATTTGTGAATATTGTGTCATTCAGCAATGTAATACTTTGGGGGCCTTTACTTGACAAAATACATTGAAAAAAGCCCTCCACTGCCTGAGTTTCGTAAAAACACGATAATAGATAAAAAAATAAATCATCAATGAATGTTGATAATTCTGATGGCAACAATACAATACCACTATTTAGTGGCTTAAGTTACGTTCATATTTTTGGGATATTTTAAGAAAATTGATAGATAGAGTAGGTGCAAATAGAATATTTGGTGAATATTGCGTCGAATATTGGGAAAATTTCAAATTTCCCGAGTGTTATAGTCATAATTGAGTGGACCGAAGTGTGATGAATTTTGTGTCTAAATTGCAAAATATGGTTAAATTCAATGAACCTTCTTGAATTTAGTCACGCAGGATTTTTCGATAAAATTTGCTATATGAGGAGTTACTTGGAAATTTTGAAAGGGAAGTAATTTTCCACAAAACTGAGAGGGCGAAGCTCTCTCACGTTTGAAGAAAGCCCAAAAGGGCTCTTTTTCAAAGTAAGAGAGACCTCTATATGGCAACTACGGCAAAATGGGTCTAAAAAGGCCCAAAATTACTCCACTATAAAGACCAGGCTGTAGTTTTAGCTTAGTAATGAAAAGGTTATATTACAACTGTAATGTATTAGTATCGATTGTAGAATGCAATTCTATTCTTGTTAAACTTTATTTTGTATATATAGAAATATTTATCCTGTGATTAATCTTATTTTCACCTCTTTGTGCAAAATCTAAAGACTGTTATTAAACTTCAGGGACGTAGAATTTACACATTAAGGTACGTATATTATCAGACTCAAATACCAAATTTGTGAACTTCAATGAAATCATTAATTTTACAAGTTAAAGAATTCTGTAGTAAAAACTAGGAGTAACATACGTATTTATTATATGTTCACAGCACACTGTTGCCAAGATTCGCAAATATCATCATATAAGCATTTGAAATACCATAGTTATATACTTGAATTATGATCTAGAGAGGAACCTGTTCAACGGCCATTTCTGTACAACGGTCACCTGCACATAGCAGAAAACTCTGTATAACGGCCAGTTCCTTTATCTAGTGGTTACTCTATATAGTGGTCGCTTACTATAATGTCTACATTTGACAAGTCCCATGGGTGGCTATGATTAACTACTTCCACTATATTCTCGTAAATGTCGGTCACTTGTCTTAATGACAACTTCTCTATATCACCACCATTAACATAAAGTTACTACCACATTAGCACACAACGGTTAACTTCTCTATAGCGGCCACTTGTACATAACTGCCACTTTTTGGTCAGTCCCTTCATGCCGATATAGGCAAGTTCGACTGTATTTAGGTATATTTATCAACTAAAAGAAACGTCTAAAATAATCACAATAATTGTATAATTCAAATGTGCAATAATGATATCATCAAAATATACAAATATGACTTTATCGATTAAATAATGATCTTTTCGTATCAAAAACTAATTACCTCAGGACCAAAAATATATAGAGCAATAAGGCATAGGTTACCATTCTTATTTGACAAATCAAATAATGTATACAGATCAGATGTGAATTACTGCTTAAGTCAATTTCCTAAGAAACATTTTTCTCAGAATCAAACATTTTCGGTTGGATTAGAGCTAAATATAAATTGTGTCACTTTGAAATAGGTGGTAGGGACATAGGTATATCGATGAATGAAGATAATTAACATTGTGATATGGATTCACTCAAGTGGGTTTTGCTCAAATGAGTTTCGCTCAAGTGGGGAAACCCCTGACACAATATCTCATTAGAATCAGTCAATTTAACTGAAGCTCCATCTTCTTACATGTGTTGATTTCATAAACGTATGATGGCAAAACAATTACAAAATGTAAAGTGTGAAATAATTAATAGGCCCAATAAATGAATACAAAAATATTCAGGATGAAATGACTTCACCAGATTGTTGACTAGATAATTGCATTCCCCAAAATGCCTCAATTTGAAGTTCTGAAGATAAGATTATTGCATCTACAATTTCGAATTTTACAATGAGATCTTAGGATGTTTTCAAAGAAAATATCAAATAATTGTAGTGATAAGTAAAGTAATATACTTGTTCCCCATCCCCACCGGTCCACAAAGTTTTGCCCCGTTCGGAAGGATGTTATTGGTATTTTTTACAAATTTAAGGGTTATTCTTTGGTATATTCAATAATTTTATGCCTAGAGAGAATGTGATGAGCCGGTGACGTCATTTCGTCCTGGAAATTTTCTCTATCTGGATTGTCCGTATTATTAAATTTCACTAATGCATTTGTTCGGAAGAAGTGCACCATTTTAGCTCTACAGTGGTTATAGCTTATAAGATTACCATTGGGAGTAGCAAAATAGGTTTTATAATCGATATGTTCCTATAATCGGCATGACTTATACCTAAGAACCGTTTCCAAGAGGATGGTTCAAATATTTGATATATTCTTATAACCAATGTTGTCATAAGAAATATCAACTGTATAGGAATTGATAGGATTCCTATATATATTCATTACTTTATATCACTGTCTGTGGCCTAAATTTAAATGTCCATTGCCTTAGTATATAAGAACATTTGTCAATGAACATTTATCTAACTACATCTCAAATAATTATACATACTAGTATACTCCGAACTATACATTGGATATATCTATAGATGTTCCAAGAATCTTCTCGCAACATAATATACTATATTCATCATAAAAGTATAAATACTATTCATTTCTAACGAATACTATTTCATGTGATTAATCCAAAATTCTATGCAAATGATCTTAAGGACTTTCGATATTGATTTCATCGGATTAGCATCAGAGGACTGTAACTATACATTACGTAATCAACAAGTATCTTCACAAATGGTTCTACTTAATAGAGTTGCAATAAGCTTAGATAGGGAAAATAAATTGTTGAAGATGCAAAAAGGGCTGGGTATACACCTACAATGCCTCTGAAAAAATTGTCAAACTGGGCACTTGCCCAGGCCTACCACTATGGGACCTACATCTTTCTGATGAGAAGAATTGTTGCTAATTGTATACGTTAGGAACAGCTGGAACTTGTCTTAAACTCGGATTTAGGACAAATTCCAGTGATCTTTAGGACAGAATCCAGTGACACAGTTATAGGATAAAATCAAATGACTCGGTTTATCGCAATTTCCCAAACCAGTTAGGACTAATCCAGTGTCCCAATCTAAACATCATGAAATATTGATTTGTAAAACATAGTTGATTGCATCGATTTGATGATTTGATAGATCATTTTGCAGGAGCTAAAGTTCGCAAAATTCCAATTGAAACTCGTTATATCAGCAAGAACCTTTTCAATTAAAGTTGTTTATTAATCTTGACATCTTTTCGGGTAGAAAGGCTCTAGTAATTGTTGGTGCCCAGGTCTATAACGACTAAAGACGGAAGTATATCCATGATGTAATCATCATGTATATCAAGACACAAAATTTTCAATCTCTAAAGCCATATGAAATATCTGAGTGACCCTGCCACTCCACCCTTTAGAACACGACGTCGCTGAAATTTATCAGAAACAGGATTTTATACAAGAACATAAGGAATTAAATATTGCTTTAATCTTTCATAACTGTATGTTTGTGTATAGAGCCTACCTAGTGTGGAATCCCACAGTAAGCATTTCTCCTTCCGATAGTTCCTGCTATGCGCTAGGAACATGCGCTAGGAACAAGTTGGCATCGTATAGATTTAATACCATTATTTTTACTTTCTCAGCGAATTCCACAAAATTTATCTTGAGGAATTAAATATATTCACTGAGTAGATGCCAAAGATGCGTAGACGAGGAAAAAGATTGAATTCTCTGAATGATTCAAACAATTTTATGGTCATCACTCTACTTTTCGCAGGTAGAATTACACACCCTCTGTGACCAAATATGTGAGTTTAATAAAAATATAATAAGGCGTTAAACGACTTCACAGCCCTTCATCGTTCTCTGTCATCAGTATCAGTTCATTTTCATTTCCCCTAATATTATGGTAATTAATTTAGGCCCAATCTTTCAGAGAATTAACATTATGGACAAGCCAACCGATAGGTACTTCGCTTGCCTTAAAAGGGTCACAGACACCTTTGAGCGAGCCCTGTCAGGGATGGTGAAAATTATGTTAAGAACAATTATTTTTTTGATTTACGAACACTTTTGTATGAGAACGTACATATACATATACAGTGGAAGCCGCTTACTCGAGGCCTGGATAGTCAGGACATCCGCTTAAACGGGACAATGGTTTGGGAACAGATTTTTACATAGAATAATCGTCGGATAATTGGGATATCGAATCGGTTAATCAGGATTTTATCCCGATTACCCGAATATTTGTAAGTTCATAATCGGTTATTCAGGATTTCTTATCCCGATTAACCGGATATTAATTGTATTCGCTTCATTAGGATTTCTATCCTAATTTAACGATTGTATATTTATTCAGAATCCTTGTAAAATGGTTTGTTGTTAACTAGGAATTTGAATATTCTCTACAACTATAACAATACAACACCGATGCGACTACCATTTACTAAACTAAGATTATTAACATTGCTCACTCGCCTCAAGGTTACATTGGCTATTCCACCGTGTATAATTCCCTCAATAATGGCCACACTATTGGATATCCAAACGTTTTGCATGATTACTTAAACTTTATTTTCTTATTTTTTAAGTATATATCGTAACGCATTCTATGACCTCTTGAAGCGGAACTATGCCCATACTACAACCAAATCTCTACTAAACCTAGATATATCAGGATTAGTAATAGAGAAATAGGATATATCTGGTCATGTGACAATGAAAAACTAATTTGAATACTTCAATACTCATAATCGGTTAATCGGGACGAACATTGACTCACGAGCTGTCCCGATTTAGCGGCTTCCACTGTATATATAAATATAAAATTATAACTATATATACTTAAGTAGATACATACAGATTAATTACGTTTTAATAGTACAGTGGAAGCCAATTAATCGGGATAGCTCGAGAGTCAATGTTTTGCCCCGATTAACCAATTATGATATATTAAGTATTCGAAACTAGTTCTCAAGGTCTCAGATCATAAAGAGAAATATCTTATTACACTTCTACAAAATCCGGATGTATATAGGCAGTAAGCAAATTTATATAATCATGGTTTGTAAATGGCAATCGAATCAGCGTTGTATTGTTATGGTTGTAGATTATTAAAATTCCTATTCTACAAACAAACCATATTACAATGATTCTGAATAAATATACAATCGTCTAATTGGGATAAAATCCGAATTAATGAATAGAACTTTCATTTTCGGTTAATCGGGATAAGAATACCTGATTAAGTGATTATGAACTATGAAATAATTGGTTATTCGCGATTTTTTATCCCGATCAACCGATTCGATGTCCCACTTATCCGACGATTATTCTATGTAAAAATCTATTCACAAACCTTTGTCCCGTTTAAGCGGATGTCCTGATTATCCATGCCCCGATTAAGCGACTTCCACTGCATATATTATTTCTGATACTCCTGATATTGCGAGCTCTTGGATGAATTTATCACTCCTATCATAATCGCATACTGTATGTAGGTAAAGTAAATACTGAATATTGTAAGCTTCCAAATAAACAATTATAAACATAACAGCACTGAAGCAAAAATCAAAAATTAGCCCATTCAAGTTAAAAACTTATGGGATGAATGATGAGTCAACTCTAAACTGCATATTTACATTGATAACGCTGGCTTGCGAATTTTAGAAAAGATGTTGCTACATGATCAAAATATATTCCTCCATAGGCTATGGGCTATCTTGATTCCGGAAATATAATCAGTCCTTCTCCATCAGCTCTGGTTTTTCTGAAATTTTCACTCCAATTTTTTGAAATATTTGCCATTTTGGTAGAAATTAAGACTAAACTTTGATATTTCAAAAACAGACTGAAAATTCAAATTCGAGGATATATGGTGCATAATCTATTAATGACAACATATGTTTACTGTAAAATTTAAATGTTACAGTATGTATATGTTACACGGAAATCGTGAAATTGCCCATTTCATGCATTGGGCAAACAAATTGCTCAATGGGTGAAATGGGCAATTGTATTGTCCATTTCATTGAATAGATATTTGGTTACTCATTTCATGTAATGGTCCTTCAAATTATTGCACACTTCATGAAATGTGCAATGCTGTTCATCTAAAGATTTTCGAGAATATGTACTTATAATTCTATGAGGAAACATGATGAGAAAACAAATTATATGAATAAGAAGTGAGAAAATATTAAGGAAATAGCTTGAGAAAACAACTTAGTCTGTCTGTTTTCAATACGCACTAATCTATGCTATCACATGATCCTTTCTCATGACAAGTACTGTTGCATATTAGCTCTGCCTTTAATAAGAGCAACGTTTTGTTAAACAATTGCTCTTGCAATGACATCTGCGAAATCCCTGACCACCAGATATGCTCTGTGCTCGAACTATTTCGCGAATCGATAATTCTTCATCTGGTATGTGTTCTGAATTCAGTCCAGTAAATTTGATAAATTCAACCTGATTTCTTGCAAGTCGGTCTCTTATTTTTGCAGTTCTAGTTCCTATTTGATAACCTCTCTGATCAAATTCCAAAACAATCCCAATTATATTTGGTGGGTTACCTTTGCTTCGATCAAACTGGGATACAGGCACAGCAACGATATCACCGATACGAAGAGGACGCAGGGTGCGAGTACTGCGTGCAATTATTTTTTTGGCTTGTTTTTGGATACCTTTGCAAGCTTCTATTCGTGCAAGTCTTGCCGGATGGGTATAATTTCCTCTAAAGTCCGAGAGTAGAGAATTAGAAACATTTGTACGATGCAATTCTGGATCTTTTCCTCGTATTAAATCACTAAGAATCTTTTCAGTACTGTCATTACCTAGTGGAGTTGTGGTACATGTAAATATATGAGTACTTTTATTCTCCAGGGAAGATTCTGCCATTGGGAGTAGATGAGTTCTCTCATTGTCCAGTGAAGATTCTGCCATTGGGAGTAGATGAGTTCTCTCATTGTCCAGTGAAGATTCTGCCATTGAGGGGGGTAGATGATTACTTTCAGCATCAGGATTGTCATCACCAGGTGAAACTATAGTTTCTGGATTATTAGAATTAACATCTCCGTTTTCAACTTCACAGATTTGAATTTCAAGATCTTTCTCCAATATACCTGTAAATATTTTATCGAGAAAAATCTGTTGGTAGAATAATTTTCAATCCACAACGTGGTCTGTTACCAGTCATTGCTTTATACGGTTCCATTCCTATTGCTTCATGACATGAAGTGTTCGTAGATCATTGCACAAAACGGATCCCATAGCTCCATTTGGATATATTATTATCTCGCATCCAAGCCATCAATTGAGTCTTCATGTCACCATTGCTCCGCTCGACTGATCCTTGACTTTGGGGATGACGTGGACGTCTATTCACAAGAAAAAGTTCTGGCCGAAGAGTTGAAAGTTCTTGAATCACTTGTCCCGTCGCCCATCCTGTTGGGGAGCCTTGTTAATATTAGTTTTATATTGCTAAATGTACGTTCAACAGTGGCTGTTGTTACTAGTAAAACCTATAGGCCTCTACTATTGCCTCTACTATTGCAGCTAAATTTGATAAGTTTAGAAATGCAATCGAAATGTCTCCGCCATTGATCAATTTCGATAGTACATCCTGCAAAGAGCATTTCTTGAATTGCTTCAAAATTATCTGCGAAACAATTTCCATTCTGCTTCAGTTTCCTCTCTATCAATGCTGGTTGTGACACCACCATCACAACCAAAGTTGACATGTTGTATAACACTATATTCATTTATTAACTTCTGCATCTTTTCCATACCATAGTTAAGTGATAGTTGAGGTTCGGTTTTAGGAGATGGGGAGGGTACGAAACGGACATAGAAGAGACTAGATAAGTGCATTCCCTTCTTTTTCGGATATGGTCAATCACACTTTGTATATATGGCCGATACATTGTCTGAAGAAATTGAATTTTTTCCTCTTCCATGATCACAATTTGTTTTCCACCAGCTGAGTATCATCTGTAAAAACAAAAGATTGGTTCTTGAACCAGGTGGTGGTGTTTACTATTGACCATTAATTGCACACTTCCAAGGTAAATCGCTTTCCCAGGTAAAATCCTTGTAACTTGGCAACTGTATCGAGTACATCTGATAGAATATAGATACAAGATACAGTTTTGTATTTTGACAAGAGAGTCGCAATTCCATGAGCTTCGGCATCACAAGTTTCATTATAAATCTCTTCAAATGTGCGTACTGTGCTGGGATACTCCGCTCCACAGCACACACGGCTCTTTCACGTGCGAGCCATAGAGTATGAATAGGTTTTACCATTTAATCTCAGAAGACTGGAATTTCGCTTGGATCAGTGAAAGTTTTTTTGCTTTCTTGGGAGAATAATGGAAAGCTTTCCAGATTGTTAACATTCTATCAAAACCCTCATTATTTGGACATGTTCTGCACAAGTAATGACAGCAGCAAGTTGAAATTTATGGGACCTATAGTGGATACAAATTGTACTTCTTGCAAGTAGTAATCTCAAACGCCTTAGAACGCCACTTATATGGCCAGACATTGCATTAGCACCATCATTGCCAAGGACAGCTTTCTCTTATGGACATTGTTATGGTAGAGAAGCTTGTCAGTGCCGCAGGATGTTAAGTTAGTGTGGTTGAGTGCTGGCAACAAGTGTGGCAAAAAGGCGAAAATGAGGGATTAGCCAAATTGTAACTTCAAATCGATAATATTTGTATTATACTTGTATATAAAATCGACCCCGTACATTTCACTGGACAAGTCAAATTTTCAATTATCTCACTCGAAATATATGAAGATGACGTCATCACTAAAATCACTAATCCATAATTTTAATAGATTATCAGGTATTCATAAAGGGTATCCTGTTCAGATGTTTCAAGCATGGTATCTTCGTTTGATTTAGCCTTTCTAATACTTTTGTGATGATTTAAAACCAATACAGGGTCACTGAAGCACAAAAGTCTGACTAAAATATCACGAAAGTTCTCAGAAAAGGATGTTTTTCTTGCTGAATTTTCTCTATACCTTCTGACATACTTATTGCAAGCCTCTAAACATTCTTCAGAAAGGTTTTGTAGTCCATAACCATGATTATAGCGATAAATTATTTGAAAACAATGAGCAAACAGTTTATGAAAAGAGGGAGAGATGCTTACCCAAGGAAAGTGATTCAAAACAATTTCATATGTTTCCTTGCAAAGATTTTCAAGACCATGTGGTCTTGCTGTTAACTATCCTCAAAATCACCGAGAGGTTGTTTTGAATGATTTTAAGTGTTGGTTTATCAACTGGGGTAATAGTGGAGGTAGCCCATCTGAAGAAATCTCTTTTATCTCGGAAACAGTCTCATGCAACATTACCAGTTGTTGAAGTCCCCCTTGATTAGATCGAATATCGATTTGATACTAGATTTTCCTTCTATAATTGATTTTATTCGTTTCAAAGAGTCCTGTACTTTTGTGTATGCAGGTGACCACTTTCTACAACCCAGCGTCTAAGTGATATATGAGTAACTTATACCACCTAAAGACACAGAGATACGCATGCAATGGAGAATCTGCTAAGATGTTTATTTCGGAAGTAGGGTGGTGGGTAATGCCACAGCGGTTTTTGGAAGGTAGGCCAAATATTTCTTCCCCATTAATATCGTCAAATAGTTGGTTAACATCAATAATGTATCTATTAATTGGAAAACCTGATCTGGCCCACTCTAAACTATTGATTTCCTTCCTGTGGCCGTGCAAAGATGACATGATGCACCACCCGCTCCATCTAATAGACCTGCCATTTTGGTATCAAATATAGATCGAATTATTTCTACTTCTATGTGACCATTTTCAACTGTAATTCCTTGTTCTACAACTAATTTAGTTGCCGGATTTATGAGTGTATCCAAAATAATTTAACGTTTTCGTGATTATCCTTCAACGCAATTAAGCAGACTGCTCTGAATGAAAAAGGTGAATTGGGAGAAGTATCGACGTATAATGGGAAACCTGTGCTATCTGTCATACTGAGAACTTTAAATCCGAATAGAATAATACTGTGTGTATCTAAACCTAGATTTGAGTTCACTTGGTTGTAAGAATTGTGTGAGCCTGATCCATCTAGACCGTCTGCTATTCGAACTGACAAAGGATATTGTGAGTTGTTTACAATGGAATCGAAGCTTAAAAGATGTCGTTGAATTGTTAGTTCGAATATTTCGAAATAAGGAACTGATACACCAATAGAGTGACCTTCAGGGTTAGTGACAAATAAAACGCTCCGTAAAAGAGAAATTTCTTGACGGTATTGCGATATTACTCTATACAATGGGAATATGATATCTTGTTTCAATAATTTCTTCAACTGTGTGTATTTGAATGCTCCAATTTCGAGAAGATCTATTATATAACTTGACATAGGTATCGAAACTTTCTTTACATTTCTATACATGCCTGTTGTGATTATTTCTTTGCATATACTGGAAGTTTCTCGATCATTTTCCTGATTAGAAATTAGTTCCAGAGCTAAAGCAGTAACCTTCTTATCGTCAACCTGCTTCCTTTGGGCAACGGACTGAATATGCTTTAGCAAACGTTCAAACGGTTTCGAGTTGCTTTCATTGTGAGTTTGAATAATGGTTTTCTGATCTTTGTTAGATTCTCTTCAATAAATGAGTGGTGCTCAGGAATAGAATCGAATGTGTCAATCGACATTTATGATCCAGAGTTACAAGTAGTGACTGAATAAAACTCCATACCCTCCCAAACATTTAAGTTGTAAATCTTCTGATAATGATCTCTGGATTTTCGAAAATTTCTTAATTTCCAACGAATGGTTTCAAACAGATCATCTGACAAGGAATGAACATCAATTATCTGACGAGCTGCACCAGAATTATTCCAACCATGTGATTTATAAATATCGTATGCTTCTTTTTGTGCAACAAATGTTTTATCCATTGAACTGGTGGAAGGAAGTAATGTCAACTAAGTATCAATAATTGGATAAAATACAAGTTTGAAATTGAGCTGGTTCCAGAGAAATTTGGATTGAAATTCGAAATGGTGGGGAATGGGGCGCTAATAATTGTATAAAATTAAGGGTAATACAGTACTTTAACATTGTTAAAAATATAGAGGCCCATATTGTACCCATTTAAAAATCTACCTCTGAGTATGTCGAAATACATCCCGAAATTTGGTAATTTTCGGGGCTTCGAAAAAGAGTTCTCTCAAAATTTCTATTAAGTTTGGGAGATATTAATGTTCAAAGTTATGATAGTGAATACTTATAAATGAATCAGGAATTGAATTACTTGCAAATAGGCATTTTGATTGCATCTACTGTTAGAATTTATGATAACGTAATTATAGTTCGGAAAATGTTTTGAAACCTTATAAAATTACGTCATTAGACAATGAGAATTTAAATTCATAGAAGCTGAAACACAGTAAACACAATATAGTTGTATTCTCGACAGACTCTTGAACAATATTACAACATTTACAGGTAGTTATAAGACCCTAAAATTTTGCTAATTCTAGATGATGCCACACTGTGGGCAGGTTGTTCCATGTGTAGTCCCTATCTGGAAAGCCCTTCCATCCAGTACGCATCCGTAACGGTACTAATGAGGCTGTTGGTACCAATTCTAACCTTGTTAGGGTAAGAAATGGCATCTTCACATTATCTCCTTTTCAATAGTCTTGCTACGTTTCATACTAGACTATATCATGTCAATTCCTTGCTTTCTGAGTGCTCTCCAGGTTTTTGACGAGCTTCTCAGTATTTCGCGCTTTCCTACAGTACTCATCGCGTGCACAGAAGTACTGTACTGGAGTCTTACTGTACACGTCAGTCGGTCCAGGCAGTCAGCATGAAATGGATCCAGCTTACAATGGCTGCAACTCACAGAATAGTTGTCATCATCTATTACACAGACTGGACAGAGAGGATGTTAATATAAGGTGTAGCTTGTGTTTCGATCAGCAGGGGTACAGTAAGGTTGTAGGAATCGTCATCAAGATCGTCGTTGTGGCTCATGAAATACTCGTACACCCTGTCACCTCCCCCATGACTGAGCTCGTGATGTGCTGCCATGGAGTCCCCCGGATATCACCACCTTCACGTACAGGACCTTTACTCACATAAACTACTCCACAGAATAGTGCAACTTGGTCCTGCCATAATTGGGATCGTATGTGTTACAGCCATCTTCTCTGTAGCTCTCTTTAATCTCATCTCTCTCCTCTCTCCTCACCAAATGTAAATTGGTGAGCTACTAAAGCTCTGCTTCGAAAATTTCTTTAGTATTTGACAAAAGGAAAGTAGATTGATTTGGTCCAGATAAAACAGAAGCAAACACAACAACATATCTATAGTAACTAGTTAGAAATGGCGCAGTAACTTTGCGTGATAGCACAAGTGTTATTGTAGGCCTAATATCCCAGTACATCTCGCTGACTTCTGTATGTTATTGAATAGTAATTACACAAATATATTTCTATTTTAGTTAACCCATAATATCATAAGTATAAAATTGTATAAGAATAACCTCACACAATTTGGCGTCCATTCAATTTTGACGGTGACATATGTGCCTTCCTTGGTGTCATATTTATTGGCCTAAATATTGAATTCTAAGACGCAGGGCTATGCATAAATAATTTTGATGATATATTTAAAATCAAATCAATGATTTAGATTGATTTTTAGCTTAAATTCGATTAATCGATTATTTCTTTTTCATATCACACATTTCAGTTCTTCCAACTGGATCTTGCTAGACCGCTAATATGTGGGCTTGAGAGCTGCCTCGGTCACATGTTCAGGTATCAAGCCCTATGTATATACTCCATATTCTAGCGCAGCTAGATATCTTAAGCGGATCATTTAACAAGTTAAACCTGTTAAATGATGCGCCTAATCAGTTTTGAGGAAACACTACGCATATTTAATAAATTTATTTTTATTGATTTGTGAAAATTTAAAGAATTTAATTTTAGATGAAATCAATTCGTTAACAGTTTACTATGCCGACAATACTCTAGTAGAATCAACAGTAGTGATTTCTTGATGAAAGTTACACTCAGTGGCTGTCACATAGTGGGTAAAACCGGGCATTTGCCCGGATGCGAAATCCATAGCCCAGGCCCTGACCCGGGTTAAACAGATCTTTAGACCACCACTGCTCGTTAAATGATATGATTTTCTCCCGGGTTTGAAATCTTGGTACTGAATTACACTGGGTCTGCAAAATATTGGGACTGCCCCTGTCACACTATAGTTTTACAGATTGGGCCTGAGACATCGGCTGATTACATATTTACGCGAGCCTCAAGTAGGTGTATATTTCAGCTAATCCAGAGAAAATTCAACATCAACAACATCAAAAATAACTTTAAAGCAGCTGAACCACATATAGGGGATAGCTTTCAACCAATTCAAATATAATCACCTCAGTTGCACAAAGAATATCATGAAAGACGCTATAGAAACAGGTAGTTTCAAAATTATACTTTTCTGATCATAATTCTACATTGATTCTCTCGTCAAAATTTAATATTATTTCTGATCAAAATACACATTCCCATTCTTCAGACTCACAAAAACGGAGAGAAATTGGATGCAAATAGTATAAATAACTTATGTTGTCAAAAAATGAATCCAAACTTAGCACAAGTCACTCCTTTGATTACTATGATGTCTTTGAATAATAAGGCGAAGAGCTTTTCCTCTGGTGAATTTGCTTGACTCATTAACTTACAATTTTCTGGACTTATAGTTCTTCTATCACTAGTGAGGAATAGAACAAGATATCACCCTAAAAATATCAGAGGCCTTTGGAACAGCTAGGAGCATGGATCATGTATCCTTGAAGCGGTGCAACATCTTGGCTAAACACGAGCCTATCACAAGTGACAAGATTTACTCGATCAGTACAACAGGAGTTGTGTCTCTTGGTACTAATGTATCAGAAATGGAGATAAAAATCAAAAGTATATAGGGGAAGAATTATTTAAGGTGTCAGTCCCTGCATTGATCTCTCAGGTTTATCACAATCAACCCCTTGGCCAGACACACAGAGCTGCTAAAACTAAAACTGCCACATTAATGTTAATCCACATAACCATCTGGAACATCACAGCTAATTAGTGATCTGGTCAAATTATCGGATATTCGATATTTACAAGTGTTAGAATACAACTCATCTCGGTGAACCTTTCTTTCAAGGACTTGTTTCACCTTCAAAGATACTTCTTAAGACATCTGACGCTCTCGCATAGCCTGAGACGGACAGCATTGTCCTCACTAGTCTCCATAGATAGCTGAGTAGCCTGACGTTCACTCATATGGAGGCATCATTGAAAATAGTAATAAACAACTCAAATATTCATCTGTAATGAATTTAATAAATATAATATGTGTTATTTTGATTTCGAATTCCTATTCTACACATTCATATGTCTATTACAGAACTATCACATGGAATAGCTACAAGGTATTGTTGATAATTGAGAATCCTCGCCACCATGTACCACTTGTTTCCATATTGGACGATAGTGCTAATCGTAAAAGTGTGTGTAGTGACACACGATGATAATTTCAATCTAAGTAACATCTAATTAAAGTGAAAGCTTCTGTGGTGGATAAATCGCAAAATTATTTGACACTGCTCTGTCAATATAGATAATAGAAGTTTGAAATTTAATGTGGCAAAATGAAAATCACCACAAGTTAATTACGTCATCATGACTACCAAAAAATCAAATTTTAACGAATTTCGTTATTTTTGAGATCTGCATAATAATTGAGGCACGAAATGCTGAGATCAGTAACCCAATGCCACGTAACTGCTCCAGTATTACCACAGAAGGCCGTTAAATGCTATTTGGATGATCAATGGATATTAAAAAACAAGTTTCTACTTTATTATTAACTCAAATCACGAATTGTCGAGTACATCCATTCGCGTTTCGACCAAAAAGCATAGACTAATTTAGCTGTTACATGATTAAGCTAGAACAAGGCATAAAGCTCAAGGATCGTCCGCCATTCGGGCAACGACCTAAAAAGCGAAGCGCGCTATTAGAATATAATCACAATGTTAGCCATACTGGAATGCGAATTATTATTGGAGGCATATGTTGAAGATCATGTATACAATCTGTTTGAAGTAATTTCCTATGGATGGATAAATTTAGGTCTTTTCATAGGTAACATCATGACATGTATGTCAAATGAATGCCCCACGCCAGCCTAATCCCTGAAGAAATTATATTCTATCGGACCAACAGAAGAACCATGGGTACGCTAGACTCGAGCATTGATCTTGTTTGTGATACGCTGGTTAACTGGTTTGGATATCAGCACAAAATTGTGGCTGTATACTAACTCTCAAAGTTTGTTTTTGCTCGTCCTCTAAAGACTAAGACGTAGACAGACTCCAGGATAAAAATATATAACATAAAGTGTTCCTGAAACAATACAAAATGATAAAATACCTGAATTCACAAGCAAATCAGTGTTTGTAATATAACATGTAACTGATATATCAATACAATCAATATTTGTTCAAATTCCAATCTATAAATTTTCGGTTCGCTTCGCTAGTATCTCAACCTTGATAATATATGTTATCGCAGTGGTTCTCAAACTTGTTCCTCTGGCGACCCCCTAAAAGTGCACCCTTTAATTCGCGACTCCCTAATTTCCTTGTGAGAAATATTTGATCAAATAAAGACAAACTAATAACAGGGTGTCCAGAAATTATTGATACCATGAATTTCTATTTTTATTCGACCATACTTTGAGTTATGTTGTTCCCTAAGTATGTATAAGGTTATTTCATTAATGTTCATTACCGATTCGATCTTTTCTGCAATTTTTGAATTTCAAATACCAAAAATTTAGTGAAATTTTGTATAATTTATTTAACCACAATTTCCTATCTTTATTAGCGTCATTATCATGAATATTGAGATTCGTTCACGTGGTATTGGTATGATAGAAGGCGCCATGACACAGAAAGATGTAGCTAATCTTCTTATTAAGGGAATTGCCACTATTAAAAGGTGGTGGAACGCCATATCAATAACCAGAGTCTCCATCATAGACTTGGTGCAGGAAGGCCGCCAAAATTGAATCCAATGGCAAATATGATAATATCAAAGTCTTTGGGAAAAAGACATCAGTCCATAAGGAGATTGAGTGCAAAATTGAAATCTAAAGGACATTCTATTTCGAAAAGTACTGTACACTCTTATTTGAAGAAGTCTGTTGGCGCTAAACCCTTCAAAAGGCCCAAACAACCGAAATTGACACCAAAACATAAGGAAAACAGACTTTTGTTCTGCCAAAAATATCGAAATTGGTCAGTGGATGATTGGAAATCCATTCTTTGGAGTGATGAGTCTCCATTTGAACTTTTTCATCGTTCAAACCATCTAAATGAGCGAATTTGGGCAAAGAGTTCAGCAAATATACCCCCTCAGCAAACAGTAAAATTTCTTCAAAGAGTCATGGTGTGGGGCATGATGAGCTATCAAGCGGTCTCTGAACTGCACATAATACCTCCTAAACAAAATATAAATTCCGCCTATTATACGGATGAGATATTGGCCAAACCTGTAAAGATGCAATTAAACACAAAAGAAAGACAGGAAATATCTTGCAGAAGAGAATGTTTCCAGGCCCGTTGAAATCGATATTCATGCAAGATGGTGCTCCATCTCACAGGGCCAAAATTTCGCAAGAATGGTGTTATAAACACCTACGTAATTTTTGGCAGAAAGAAGTATGGCTAGGTAATTCGCCAGACCTGAACCCCATTGAAAATCTTTGGGCAATACTCAAGCAGAAGCTTGAGGAGGCACCCCAGCCGAACAACAACCTTCATGACCTCATATTTCTTCTGAAAAATGCTTGGTCAAACTTAGATTCTTCGCTCCTCGAAAATTTAATAGTAGGCATGCCGAATAGAATTGCAAAATGCATAGAATTAGAAGGAGATTATATAGGTAAATGAAATGAATAAATGGTGGGTAGTTTTCGAAACTTATAGCAACTTATGAAAGGTATCAATAATTACTGGACACCCTGTATTATATCAATGAGAAGGATGTAGCTGTTTATCCTTAACTAAATCCTGAATTTCGGGATCTGTATTTGCAAGACCACAACGGAGGTCATCTTCCACTTTCAATTTATTCTTGTGCTTGTTTTTATTTGTAGAAGAGTACGTGGTAGGGAATGGCAAAAGTCTCATCAGGATAATTTCAGTGAGAAGAGGATATGACTCCTCCATTGAACATCAAAAGGTACTCAATTCCTCTCTTTCAAATAGTTCCTTGGCAGATCCATCATTAATCAGGTCTATCAATTCTTCCTGTGCACGATCATTATCGTCAGGTATTGCTTGAGGGGAGAAAGTGAATGGATTTCTCGGTAATTTCAAATCTGAGTCCTTCCACTCGGGATAATAATGAGAAAATTCTTCGCCTAAGGCCGTAAGGTGCTCAGAGATTATTGTTTTTGAATTATTATCCAACACAATATCGTTGTAATCAAAATATTCGGATAATCTTTCGAACAATCATACATTCCCTGAGTCCATTTTTCTTCTCCAATTGTGAATTTTCATTTGGCAAACTTTGAGTTTATCACTCAAATCAAACATGTACTTTTCTTTTCGCTGAAGTGAGAGATTCAGTACATTGATACGATCAAATATATCCACAAGATACATTAGAAAAACATCATTATTGGAATCATTGATTTGTGTCAAGAATTCATGTTTTCGGTGTTGACCAAGAAATAATTTAATCTCTGGAAGCAACTCCAAGGCTCGTTTAAGCACATTATCTTTGGAAAGCCAACGTACTTGGGTGTGGAAAAGTAGAGTCTGATGGCTAGCAGCCAAATTTTCGCAAAGTTCCCTGAAAAGGCGAGTGTTAAGAGCACTCGATGTAATAAAATTTACGATCTTAATAACTAATGTCATCACTGTCAAAAGCTGTGCTGGCATAGTTTTACAGGCAAGTGTTTGTCTATGAATCATGCAATGTGTGCTTGTGACTTCTGGCGATCTTCCTTAACAAGCTTTTGGAAACCAGAACGTGAACAAAGCATTGCTGGCACGCCGTCGGTACAAACTCCACACAAATACTTCCACTCAATTTTATTATCTTGGAAAAAGCTATCAATCAATTTGAACACATCCTATGCCTTCGTTCTGGTTTCAAGTTCGCGACATAGCAAAAACTCTTCCTTAAATTTTTTCACGTGCACATAACGGACGTAAACCAATAATTGTGAGCATGAAGATACATCAATTGACTTATCAAGTTGCAATGAGAACAATATAAAAGGGCTAGTGCCGAGTATATCTGGTAGCGTAGGTACCAATAACACTAAAAATTGTGTTTGTTCAATACTTAAACAAACAAGGCACTAAGTCGTAGTGGAGCATGTTAGTGCTTTAGATAAGCGCCGGTGAATTACCTGCAAATTAAATAATTACGTTTTCGAAGTAGATTCATTTATAATTGCAGAAAGGAGTTTTGTAGCATTCAACGAAAGCAAAGTTTGATATTTCTGATAAAAGTTAACAAATTTTGTACTTTCTTTAAGAGACAAAAATATGACAAATTAATAATGATCATATAGCCTTCCATGTAAACAGAAATAATACATATCAATACTTACTTGATGAGCTCTGCAAATGAGATCTAGATCATGTTTCTGCAAAAACTTTGCAACAATCTCCCCACCGAAAGTGAAAGATACGCCCCTTTCATTCTCTGCCCACCCCATAGTATCTTTTTCAGGATCAGACCAAAGAAGGTCGCAAAGCAAGCCCTGATCAGGAACATCCGTAGGGCGCATAATTCTTCGGATCTGCTCCATTGACTGAAGATCTGGAGAGAGGCCACCGTGACAACAAAATATTTTCTCGTCTAATATTGCAGCTACTGGTAAACAGTTGAAGCAATCAGTAAACGTTTTCCAAAGTTTAATAGAAAATCTACGTTTGCATTCATCGTAAAATCCATAAATTCGATTTATTGAAGCGCATTCGTGATTGCCTCTAAGCAAAAAGAAGTTCTCGGGGTACTTAATCTTGTACGCTAAGAGCAAGCAAATTGTTTCCAAACTCTAGATAAGATAAAACCAAAAAATCAAAGATATACAATC
Source organism: Oopsacas minuta (assembly GCA_024704765.1). Classification (NCBI taxonomy): domain Eukaryota; kingdom Metazoa; phylum Porifera; class Hexactinellida; order Lyssacinosida; family Leucopsacidae; genus Oopsacas; species Oopsacas minuta. The sequence goes on along the minus strand of JAKMXF010000332.1, from coordinate 988,569 downwards.
CAAAATGATAGAAAATATCCATAGAGTAATTTGTCATAAAACACAAGTTAATCGTCTACTTACAATGGAGACAAAAAATAAGCTAAGTATAAGCAATGGCCGACTTGAAATACGGTCCTATGTGTAACGCTTTGGGGACAAAAAGTAAGAGGACAATATATATTTTCTAAATATTAGGCTAATTAAATAACTTACCAATTGGAAACTATATGAGGAAGCTCTGACAGAAATCTTACTAAGGTTGATACTATTGTTAATAATGAAGTCAGCAATCCAAATATGCCACTATTTGTTTAAATCAGCATTACTCGGTAAAATATAGTATTCTAATAAATATATTCGTACTCCAAGCACTTTGAAATATTTTATAGATTTCCAACATTGAAATACATTAGAATTCAGTAGTAGTAAGATAGGTCGAAAATTAGCATTATGATGCACAAACAAGAGATAGAAACAGCGGTTTATCTAGATGGCGGGGAGGACTTTAATTAGAATCAAGGAGTCATTGAGGACACAATGCACTGATTTTGAGATCAAAGCTCTTTTACCTGGTGGCTCTTAAGTTCTAATATTTACTATACAGTCCATAAATTATATAACCAGCTGAAGATTATTATATTGAGCTTAAATTTACTTTATATACTGCAATCTAATACGATTATGCAACAATAACTCAATGTAATCACCTATTGACTGATGACGGCTTTGAGATTACTAAGAACGGTCAATAGCGGTCCGCAACGTATCATGGGGGATTTTACCCCATTCCCGAATCAGAGACAAGTTGAGTGACTCAGTATATGTTTGAGATTTACCACAGGCATTTGTTTGTTAGATGCCCCAGATAGAAATGTCCAATGGGTTGATATCTGGGCTAAAGGGTTGCCATTCCTCCTTGGTGATGAAATCTGATATATTGTTCTGAAGCAAGGTTTTAGCGGCATTTGACATGTGAGCTGGTGCACCGTCCTCTTGGAACAAAAATGAAGATTATTGAACATTATTTGACTTAAATCTTTGACAATAGACTCTAGGATAAGTTCTTTATAGGTTTCAGAGTTGATTTTCACTCCAGATGGCACAAAGGCTAGCGGGGTTCGGCCGTTTGCTGAAATTCCAGCCCAAACCAACACGGAGGCCTAATTTTGAGTTCTCTTCACACAATCGAGCTAATTAGGAATTATAGATAAGGATGGTGAAAGGATCCTGTCATTTTGACGATTATAGGCTTGCTCAACTGTGAATAATTTCTCATCAGAGAAGAGAAAACTATCCAGAGCGCTATCTGGGAACTTCCGAACAAGGCCTCTGCTTCGTGCAAATCGCTTTTGCTCTACCTGGTTGGAAATGAAGTGAACTTTATTTAGTTAGTTGGGAGAGAGTGCTAAGTCCCTTTTGACAATTTTCGTTACTGAACTGCGAAATATTTCGAGATCGAAGGCCATTTCTCTCATTTGATTTCTTAGGACTTCGCAAAATGCGAGACCGGATTAGCTTCTTCATCCTCGTGGTTGTGATCGAAGTCGTACGTCACTCCTCGGCCTGTCAAAAACTCCTTCAATATCCTTATATCGAATCAAGGTGCGATTTACGAACATTCGCCTTTTTATAGGAATATTCAGGTTCTTCATGATATGGATCGGACTAGACCCCTTTGCAAATAATTCAATAATAGCAGCACGCTCTCTTTCCATACTATTTCTTGATATACTATCTTCACACATCTAGTAGACAATATGTTCCTTATATTCAATAGCAAAATACTAAATGGTAAGCTAATGACTAGAATCAAATAGAGCCTTAATAGGTATACTGTATTTTGTATCAGAAAAGAAAAGCTACCCTGTATTTAAATACTAGACTAGTTCTTTTAGAAATGGTCAACTCAGACGAATCTCTGCCAATTAAAGCAACAGCCTCGGAATATTGGCTAAAAGATTCACATTGAGTTCCTCAAGCTGATGTATTATCCATTCTACCATGCATCTAAATAAGATTAAGAAAGATATCCTACACGTCTTATTCTAACGGTAAGTGTAGTGGAACCTCGTTATTTAACACAGTTTGTAAGAATTTCCGGATAAGACAAACAAATATTTAAGCACAATCAGGTCACTTAATGGTTATTCATTTGGGATTATACCGGTTAATGTGAACTCCGAGTAAAGAACACAGATTATTAACGCTCATTGGTGTTCAAATTAACAAAGTCCAAATGACCACATATCTAAATTACATGATGAATATACTCTGTAGATTAGAGGATGTGGTTGAAAAGATGCTAGAGTCGTGATAGTTTCAAGGAACCTGGCTTTTACGGTATATCCACCCACAGTCCACGTAAACAATCCATCTGTTATAGGAATATGAAACACACTAATTGGGAAATTTTCAGTTACCAGTAAAATTATCAACATCGAGGATGCAACAAATATTGACGTCGCTACTGAGGTATAACAAGTATTCTCCATTTGGATTTACTGTGAAGATGCAACATAGGTACAATAAAACATTTGGGTGCACAGAAATCTCCGTCAACCAAGGCCAGAGGTCAACCCAAGAGTTTATCCGTACCTATCACGATACTGCCATCAGTGGATATTTCAGTAAATGTGATTATACTCCTAGTATCCAACTTTCATAATACTCAGTCGATAATAAAATGGGTTTACAACTCTCAAGTTAAATGGTAAGCTTTCCACGAATCAAAAAATATGTATAGTGCCAGTTTAAGTCTAGACTAATTGACCTGACTTGATTTTGGACGTCCGCGGGGATCGAAGAGTGAGAACAAAATGTATGACACCAATGGGATACAATGAGATACAATAGATACTAATAGAATAGTTATTAGGGTTGTTGACGATTGAAATTGCAAGCGCTCTTTGTTTTTTCAGAAAATTGTAAAAGAGATCTCATGGTATGCTTTTGGGGATAGATAAATTAATAGTATGCATCAACTGTAATACAGATGTTATCCATGGCGTAAGTGTTATCTAAGTACTTGGCAAGCAACAAAAGTGCTAGTTCGCTAGTCATAAAGAACTAAGGTGCAGACGGAGATTTAAATTAGTATATGATCACTGTTACCATCTCAAAAAAGAGGCATCCCAGCAGATTCCCTGTAAGAAGTGCTGAGGACGAAATTAATGGATACATCCCTCATGGAGCTCATAAACAACAAAGTAAGTATGTAGATCAACTTTGTTTTCAAATTTAACATGATATAGAATAAGTAGAGAGGAATGATAACTTAGCTAGCAAATGCTGGAATAAATTAATCAGAAACTTATTCTCTTGAGCATCAAATACACTGCCCTGCGTCAAATTTGCTGATTATTATCCATGGGTTGTTTTTAGTTAACTTGAGTATGCTGATTCTCAATCTGTCATCAGAATTCCCTATCACGTCTCGTTTTTACTCAAATGTCATTTTAATGTAAGTCGATTTTTTTAAGTACACTTCCCTAGAATAAATGATTATATT